>JAANSQ010000499.1:0-23029 GCA_036850885.1 Lepidocyrtinus dapeste
GCGCTGAATATTCACTTGATGTTTTGTCTTTTAGGAAGTTGATTTCCGAGCTATGTTTGTGATACTACTTTTGGAAGCCCTTGACTTCTTGATTACGATTAAGAAACATCTAAAGTTTCATTCAGTTTAAACGCTGTAACCCTTTCAAAATCTACTTTCAGCTACGTTTTCAACAGCTTTACATATTTTCATTGTCCCATCAAATAGAGTAATTCTTCAATAGGCAAATCTCAACTCGTGTCCAATGAATTGGAAAGGATAGTTTACAAAAGTAACAATTTTTCAATGAATCATTATACTCATTATCATCTCGTTCTTTTTGAAAACTTTCCAATAACACAACCTACTTTGAAGCTTCTAAAAATGAGACATTCTTCGGATAAAACCTCCCAAACAAAGAGTTTATAGCATGTTTCATTGGTAAATATACCCATTGCAAAAGAAACTTAGTATTATGCGAGGAAAATTTCATGTCTGGTAAACTTTATGTAAATAGTCATGTCCTCATTCTTTAATGTTTCGGTCCGTCCCCTATCAAATTACTACGAACCATCTCGCAATATTTTTTTGTCTATTTTTTGTGCAAGACAGAATATCAGAATGACAGAGTGAAGATGACACACTTCACAATTTCCCATTCCTCTTGATCATCCTTCCCACGACATGACACTATACAATATCGACAAGTTGAATGTGACAAGGCAAGCCACACGAATCAAAACCTCCTTTCATCTTGATCACGATCCTCATCATTCAAAATTTTCTCGGTTTTCATGCATCCCTCCACTCATTATAACACTTAGACTTTGTTCAGCATCATTATGAAGCATAACCATTTGTACACTTCGTACAATGGAGGAAAACGCCATGAAATGAAGCCGGCGAAAGAACCGCAATAGATAAATGGGGATTCTTAATCACTTGAAAATCTTGAAATATCTCGCAGAAATTACTACAAACATATAGACTCAAAGCCAAAAGCCAAGGCAGGGGAACGGATTTCCACACAAGCCTGTTCATCAAAGTTGGACTCTTTGGGAACAATCATGAATTATATGACGCAAAAAGGAGTTTGCAAAGTTACTATTTACCAATGTGAATTACCGCTAACGTGTATTAAAAAAGATGACGGTTTAGAAGGAATTCATTTTGCGTTCCGTAATTTGTGTACGACCCCTTCCAAACTCCCTCCCGTACACAATGCCGAAGAATTTTCTTTTTCTGTAGTCATAGCCTTTCGGTATTTCATCCTATTTTAACACATCACTTAGTCCTCTTGCCTCCTCAATTTAACGCTAGGAGCTTATCCCCTCTGCCAATTTTCAATGGCAGCCACACACCAACCAAACCCAATTTTCTCTTCTCGCTGAGAGACATCTTCATCTTAATATTCTGCGAAGTGTACCGTAAGTGTATCAAATAAAATGCAGATGTTTCCGCGATTCCACACATTTGCATGCAACAAGACTGCGCAGACCAACCTCCCCCACACAGAATACTGGGAAATTCCACGGTATTTTACGACAATATTTTTTATCTCCTCCGGCAAAAAAACTGTGATTGTACTTGAACGTTAAACTTTTCATTTGCCATATCGCCACATATCCTGACAGGAAAATACGGCACGTTTGTTATATTGTCTTGGCTCGGAGAACACTCAAAGACTCAAAGGTTCAACTTTGCCTTTTGTGAACATCACAACCTATACACCTATATACCAATATCTTATTTCTTTGCAGTGGCGGTGGTGCTGTTACGGTCGTTTACATTCCGAAATTTTTGTTGCAAACAAATTCCAACCAAAATGAATGACTCTGAGTTTTTCTGTCCGAGAGATAAACTTTTCTGTTTTCTTTGTCTTGTCCTCATCATATCGAGATATACAAGAATTATTTCTCTTGTCGCTCTTCCCATTGTTAAAATGATATTAAAGCTTGGTAATTTTAATTTGGTTATCTCTTGGTTTACTGTTGTGTTAACTTCATTGACAATTTGATTATCTTCCTCTTCCTGTCTTGTTGAGTCCCTATCTATAGGAATTTCCATGGGCGACATGTCGTTCATGCCTTCTTTGAAGTTCATTGATCATAAAATCCGAAAATACATGCAAAACCCTAATCATTCAAAACAGGACTTTGACTAGAGAAGAGTAAAGACTAAAGAAATCGTTAGAAATTTAAAGATGTTTCGCAATGATAACTCTGTCCGCCTTTTTCGGCTAGTAAAATGAGGAGATTAAATTTAAAAAACTTGAAGTTTATTTTTCAGGTAATTTAAAAAAAAACAGCTTAAAAAGGATAATTTAAGGGGAAACTCAAGAGTCTAAAATTAAAGCATCTATTTACTCCCATTCAAGCCTAGTGGCAGTTAATTCCTTTGCAGAATTCTAGGACTTTCATTTTAAGTATATATTTGTATCATGTTTGCAAAAAAGATTTGCACATTTACAAATAGGACTAAACAGTATGACCCACTTCTAGCAGAGTTCTAGCCTCAAAAGAGCATTTCATTTTCCGCCATTAATTACACATGCAGCAGTTTGAGCAATTCTGCAAAAAGCTTAAGAGCTATTACTCACCTCATAAATTCTTTGGGAAGTGCAAAATCCTAGTACCTCCAAACTCCAAAGACCAAAGACAGATATGTTGCGCAGATGGCTCTCTTCTCTTTGTACCCTAGAATTCTCTGCTACTCTAAACAGTAAACAGTACTAAAGCCTTAATTTATGTTTCGTTGGGAAACGCTCAATAGATGGCTTTCTTAATGGCTTTGAAATCGTCAAGAGTCATAAAAAAACTAAAAACATCCAATGCACCCAGACACAGACCAGCTTTAGGATTTTTTTTTTCTTCTTAAAAAATACGTTGACTATAAAAGGGCTAAATCTGAAAAAAAACTGTTAGGGCGTACCTATGGCATGTGAAGATTGTTCACAGCACCGTCCGTCCTATATTCTATCGATTTAAATTCTGCAGAAGGTACAGTTCACCCAAATCAGTTGTCCAACCGGCCAACTCGAACTACTCGAAGAACTCGAGGAAGACTCGAAGACTCAATGGATTTTGCATGCAGATTGCAGATGCAGGTTCCTCTTTTCTAGAATTTCGCAATGCAAGCAGTAATGAGGAGAGTGATTCAGTGAATCTGCAACTGCAACTTCTACTCATTTTTGAGTCGTCTTTCTTCTTAGCTGTTCGTTCACGGCAGATGACGAATGTACTGTAATATGATGCTGTTGAAATCATCACATCTCGCATCGCCAGAACGAAACAAGGCACAATGCAAACAAGGATGAAGAAATAATTAATGAGCATTTTTAAACAAAACCACAAAAAAAGATGGATGAATTATGAATAGGACACAGAAACAGAAAAGGTGGTGTTTTCTCAGCCAAATTCTTTCAGGAATTTTAAGGGGCGGTTCAATACCTACGCATTCCAATGAACTGATCTCCGTGATAATGAATAGCTTCTCTTCTAAATAATCTGTACTAATCCAATAAAGTCAAGTTAAATGCTTGCTAATTATGAAATTATGCGCTGGGGCAGTTACGCTCATGCCCTTTTTCAGTTATTCAATGGGATGTACCTTACCTAATTAAAAGCTCTATTTAATTAAATAAAGTGAATAATCTGTGAATAATTTATGGAGGATCCCAATTGCAATACGGAAGAAGGAAAATTTATTCGTACAATCCCTCCGACGCAAGATGATAGCTTGATACACAAATCTAGACTTATTGTCATACCATTCATTTTTTATCTTGTCATATTTTTCATCCTAAACTCCAAACCCTCCAATTCTTTTTAGTAGGCAGCTAGAAAACTAACAGAATATTTTTTTCCTCATCTACGTTCTCTAGCTGCAACATTCTATTTATTTTCCATTTCCACCATACGTAAAATCAAACAAAGACAAAGCAAACATTTTCCGTAGGAAATGGAGCCAGAGGGAGAAATGAATCATATCTCTCATTTAAGCCCGTCGCATCAATTGCAAAGGTCCAACTTTTCCTCCATACGAAATATAGGAAGAAATACACAAACTTTTTTCACAACCTGCCATCCACATTTCGTCATATCAGTCACATCACACTTCTGGGAATGTGATGCGTCCGTAGTTTGCCAGTTGCGGTGGCTACAGTACCCTAACCATAGTCCTAGAACTCGTAGACCATTTTGTTTTTGGTACTTCCACGGCTCCACCATCTCACTCCATCTCCTTCTCTCTTGACTCCCATTTTCCGGACCAGAGTTCTAGAGTTGTTCCAAAATGAAATCAATTTTTTTTTTTCGCAGAAAAGCAATATGAAATGCTTTATGTCATTACATAACTCTATACTCCATCCTCCAATTTCCTTTTTCTAGTGAAGTTCGTCTACAGAAAAAAATGTGCTTACTTAAGCGTTTCCCTATGAAATCTCGACACAACAGGGGAACACTCCAATACGTTTCCTTTTATGTCCACTATTTTCTCCCCTTAAAAGGTTTAATCTTCAACGTGCCATTTTATGTTTGATGCATACCGGGAAGAAAAAATACTTAAAATTGAGTTTGCAAACGGGAACAAGACTTCATATGACAAGTTTCACATTTTCCCCTGCAAAAACAAGTGCAATACGGTTCACTGAAGGACGTCTATACGCTCGTGTGGGAACTCATCATAAATCAGATTTTAGCCCAACCATCCTTAAACATTCAGTTCTGGTAGGATGGCGCTTAAAATGCAAATATTATTACATATGTAAAACTTAAGAAAATAATGTATTTTAAAAAAAAAAAATCTACTTGGGTAATTTAGAATCTTTCAGTACCCAAAATTCCAAAATTGTGCCATGCATACACTTTACTACGTAATGCTTTGAACGGAATTGGTCACAGCTATTTCACAATTTTTTATGTACATTTTATCAAATAAATCAGTGCCGTGTTTTATGCATCGTTACTGATAAAAAATTCTCACTTAACTTCATTTCTCTACTCTAAGGAAAATACATTAAATCAGATTATTTTCTCGCCAGATGAACATTAAAAAGTGAATTGAGAAAACGAGTTTTTTTACACAAACCTTGAAAATTCGCAATAAAAATGTAAATTGATTTTATCCTCTGAATTGAATATTTCTTCAATCACTTGGGATGGGAAAAAATATATAAAATGCTTTCACATGGCGTATAAAATTGTATGCATTAAACTGAAAATAATAAATTGCATTTTTACGAGATAATTGGTAAAATTAGCTGGTTTTATGCCAAGAAATTTTTAAATAGTAAATAATCAAGTTTACGTTTAAAAATACGATTCAAAGGGAAAGTATGAAATAATTTTGCCAATGAAATCGTGATACTCCCAATATAAATTTAATCCGAGTTTATTCACCTGTCCTTTACCCAAAAGAGACCCACGCGCGTCTCAAACTTTTTACGATATTTTCCTGGGAAAATCGAGTTAGACTACGGTAAACTGAAGACATTGAACTTGTTCTTAAAGACTCCCCGAACAGCTGCCTTAGCCTTCTCCCTTATCGCCCTTTTCCAAGGAATAACTGGAAGGGAAGACCTACTCCTTACTCGTGCAAACAACTTCTTAAGGGTTTCCAGGAAATGTACCTGCTCCCGTTTCAAATGAGCAATGAAACTGTGTGCCCGTAGCTCGTGCGTGATTAGCATTTGGTTCGAATCCAAAAGCTTCAAGCTGCAACATTCATATCGTGAAATGGCTAAACTATAATTATCATTTTGTAATGATACGCCAAAGGAATTCGCAACTTTTGCCATTCCCTTTTCTCTAGACTAGAAAATGACACTCTGTTGCTCATACAAAACAGAAACTAAGCCAAGAATTGGCTTCATTTTCCTTGAAAAGGCTATGAAAAAGTACTACAGCAGTCCTTAGGGACTATAACAGTCCGCGAGTCTCTTTTTTGGGGAGAAATTGAGCAAAAATATTCTTTCCCACGAATAAATTTCCGTTTCTTGTTATATCCTCCAAGCAATTCTAGTTTGTCTTTTTTCTCAATTGGAAGAAATCGTTATGCCATGCCCAAAATATCTAATAATTTTTGCATACCGGGAAAATGTCGGCGAAGCGAAATGGCAGGAGTGCGAGTGTGGGATGAAAAAACCTAATCGATCTAGGAGGTTTTGCCCTTTGCCAAGTATACCCATAGACTTCGAAGTTCCTGGAGTACATTAGAAATAGATGGGGTTGGAGATTGGCAAGTTGTTCAAGTGGAATGGAAAACAGTAGGAAAATGTCTTTTTGACGGATTAGATAAGAGTTGGATTAAGTCAACTCAAATGCCAACAATATAGAAAATGTGTCTACATAAAAGCTCTTAGGCTTTTGAGAAATTTAGAGATTTGAAAACTAAAAAGGCCGCTACTTCAAGGAACGAAACAATACTCGAAAATAAATGGTTTCTTTCCTCACGAGAATTTAGATAATATCTAAACTTTAGCTCTCGAACTGTTCAAAGACTGAGAATTGAACCACTTCTCAGAAAATTATATAACACTGTAAGCACATTACTAGAGTTTGCCCCTCCTCCAGCAAATAATTCTGCTGACGTGGCATGACAAGTCAAATGCGGTTTGGTTCAAGGAAGCGGAAACAGGTTGAGAGTTTCGCAAACGGGAAAAAGCTTTTGCATGCAAATTAAGTTCCTTCTCTATTACTCACTCGTCCCGTAAAAATAATTACAGGAATTACCTTTTCCAAGATAAACAACCCTAGTGAAACCAGTGAAAGTGAGCCCGTGCATAAGGAAACCTAAACTTTCTCCTTTTTTGCTTTCTCTTGCCTCCCTTTAATTTCATCCAATCAAGAGAGGAAGCTAAATATAGACTTTCATGTTCCAGCGTCATCACACATTTTCCCTAAGTTTGATAAGGAAGACGTCAAATTGGGAAGACACGACGATCAACATTTCTACCAATTTATTTTGACGTTTTTGAAAAAGACAGATTTCTTTTTCCTTTTTCCGCCCAAGTCAGAATTCAAGTGGAAAACATGCTCATCAAAAGCCACACAACCAACACTTTCCAGCCTACTATTAATATTTTCTCCAGCGTTTAGAATCTAATGCGTTTTAATGTAATATAGCGCAAGTTACCAGCAAAAAAATTCTATTTTGGTAAAAAAAACTAGTAACCAATTTTGAAAGCATTAAGGGTAAAGAGCCATTTCGTGTTTTCCCATAATTTTTCTTTGTTCACTCCCGTCTCAAAAACAAAAATGTCCTTTGAGCAACAGTAAAGGATACATGCCTCTGATGCTTCCATGGCTCCTTGGCTGATCGAAAGAGAGAGAAGGTAGTAGGTAGCAAATATTACATTTCCCTACTTACCTCATACATTAAGGCAAAAAAGGTAATGCAATTTTTCCATCATGGCTTTTAAGATCCATCAGGAGGCATTACACGTCACCCTTTTAGGAAACCTATTTAATCTCGAGGAAACTATTATGGCAGAGTAATAAGATATTATTGGCATTTTAAAATACTTTCTGGGAACAAGATTCCGATCACTCAAGAGCTGAAAAACAAGAGCAAGAACAACATATTTGAAGCCCTTTTAAGGCGCAACTAAGCAACCCATTTTAATAAGTTCTCATTCTTTTTAAAACTCTTGTAAACAATTTATGTAGCCTTGAAGAGAAGGTAAGAAGCTCACTCCATTTTCAAAGAAAATCTTGTTATTTGTTCAAAAATATTCTATTATTTTTTTGCAAATAATAAGATACAAGCCATTTCCTCCGGAATTGCACGTGTAATTAGGTATCTCCCATTCTCGAATTCTCCATCAGAATCGAATGTCTTTGTCTTGTCATTCTTGAGTCTTGAGAATTGAAAACGTTGATCGTAACTCAGGAAATAATACAAGTTGATAGATTTGGAGCACACAGGAAATAGGAAATTTGCTTATGGATGGAAATTGTTATTTTCTATAAAAAGAAGTACAGGAAAGCTCCATTTCCTTCCAGACTCTTCTCATTTCTTAGTGAAGTGAGTGAAAGCAAAGCTGTATTGCTCCAATGAAAAATTGCTTGTTCCTAGAAGAGCCTAAGTATTTTGCATAATTCCTTCAGAAAATTGAATGTGCCAAGTGACTCATGAGTACCTTCAAAGTGGAAAGCAACGCTGAATATAAATCAGAGGAGTAAAAGACCCAAGTTTGAAGCTTCTGTCCAAACTATGTCGTTGAAATTTTTCCCACGCAAATTCGTCCACGGTTCATTTGTTTTTCAATTATCTTTGTCATTTTTTATTCTGCCTAAAGTAATTAAATTCAATATTTACTCCCCATCATTTCACCCATGACCCAAGTGTAAGTTTATTCATAACTTTTTTATTAGTTCTTTGATTCATTGTTGGTACAAGTGCATTTCAAAACGGCACTTCATGTACGACATGATACCATCTTGGCTACCTATCGACCCGGACCCTAACCCCAACAATCCAACATCAAATCAACCTGTAGTTTTATTACACTTTTCACTGAGAAGTTGTGAGAAGTTATCAGGAAGTGCATTATTCAAATATTGTGTGGGAAAAAGCCTCAAGTAGAATCCTCTACACATTAGCATAACAATAAAAGAAATGCTGATTGCATGCAACTCTCGCATAATAATGGCGAACATGATCATCATCAACCTAGTCAAAATACTGCACTGCTCACCAACTCGAAACTCTCCTCCTTCTAATATTCCTTCTAGACTTATAAGTCAGAATCTATAGGACATTTATCACAATTCACAATGGCTAAATTAATGTCTATGCATCCCATACTCTTTCGATTCCATTCTACCGCGAGCGTACAAACCACAATAGAGTTTTATTACGGTTTCTATTTTTTTATCGGACAACAAGAATAAAAACACGAGAAAAGCTACATCATCATGGTCATCAGCATAACAATAAAAAAAAAGTTTATTCTTCTCTAAATTTTTTTCATAGATTCGGCCATGCCACAGTAATGCTCCGTAAGACCATGATATACTGATGCAGCATTCCAACCAAAGCAAATGACCACCAAGCCTAACTACCTAAGCCAACATGGAGCCAATGAACGAACAATATTTGTTCATTTTTTTCTTCAAAATATTTTTTTCTTCCAAAGCTCCAACGCTGATGCGAATCTAGAATTGTAAAGAATTGAAGACTGTAGCGTACAAAATGAATAATGGTCATCGACCAATTTCCAAATAGCCCTGTCAAGTCCAATCGAAGTCTGTACAAAAGGCTTAGGATATCGCGTTAAAAGTGAGAAGGAGGAAATGCCGCCTTCCCTACATGGCTTTGTGTACGACGTTGACAGAGCACCGTGGCATTTGAACAAATAGCTTAGAGCGTTATCAAGATAATAGGTGTAAGCAAAAGGAGCATACATTATACTCTTAACTCCTCCATACTCCATATGATAAAGAAGAGTCTCTAGAATGGATTTGGATTAAGTTACAAGGGGAAATATATTTCTTCACACGAGCATCAAGGCATCAAAGCAACTCAATCCTTTGAGTCAAGTGGAATCTGCTGCGATTTTCGTACTCATTGAATTAGCTTCTCCCGTGACGCGGACAATGTTAATGTTCTCCACTAAGGACTTCCATGAAAGGCAAAGCTGACACATAACTAAACATTATCTTGTTCTTTACCCCACTCTATAAAGCACAGCCAAGGTCTTTTAGTCTCTAAGCATCATCTTCGATTAAGTACATAAATGTTGTTCTTCGTTTTTTCTACAAAATCAAATCAAATTCGATCAAATGAGCTGTGTAATGTCTACACTCATTTAAAGCCTAAAGATATAAATAAGGAGCGCTAGACAAAGAGGCTGTTATGGTGTTGGTGCGCTACGCTTACTTTGTCATTGCCTTCAGCTTACCTCTTGTCACGAATTTGAAAGGGGAAGAGAAAACAATACAATTAATATTGGCGAGGACATGGACTACATGACTCCAGTTCTAAATACTCAGAGAGAGACAAAACTCCAACCATGTTCTTGCCAGAATGTAATCCATTTGTATAATTTTTTATAAAGTGTCTCTTTTTTTCTGCATCCTTGTTTTTCACAAATATAGTATCTCTGCATCTCATTTGCATACTGCGATTTTCCATTGTTAAAACAAAATTGGTCAAAACAGCGTAATAATTTTTTGCAGAATGGGCAATTCAACCTAATAAAAAATGCTTGAGAAGCTAAACGATGAGCAACCTACTGAATTTTTCAGAATGATATGGTCCTCATCCTGAACGTCCTCATGGTAGAATATGGTTCCAAATAGGAGTTTAATGAAGCATCTCAAAAGGCCAAGGAAGAATAGGTAGGAGCCCACCTTCTTTGTTTTTACGAGGGATCGATAACCGTAAATTATGTTCAAGTGTGATTGCCATAGTTTCCTTACACTCCTTAAATGCCTTGTCTTATGTCTGTAGTGTAGCTCCTTCTCATCAGGACCAAATGAAATCAACATCAGCAAATATCTATCTTGATCCGATATTCGATATGAAATATGGCAGCTCGTGACATACGAGACTACTTTGGTCGCTGAAGCTTAACCAGGTTAGACCTAAACGCTATCGTTTCCTCTGGAGAATGATATGATATGTCTCCGGCAGACGAAATTCGATGCCAATTCAACCAAGTCGGGATAGACTTGGTTGAAGTCAGGATTTGTTGGTCCAGGAAGAAAGGAAATTAGATAAGCGGCTTAAGTCTCAAATGAACATAATTCCTTATATTAGTTTATTTTTAGCTACTTAGATAATTAAACTTAACAGAAATCGAATTTTATTCACTGAAATCAAAAGATTTTTCCTAAAGGAATCTTCAATTTTGAAAATGTGTCATTAGAGCATTAACTTCCTGCTCCAGTTCCAGGTTAATGAGGGGAATAAAACTATTGCTCCATATTCGCTTTACATTTTCCTCCAGACTTAACGTCATTAAAGTACATAATTATTGAGTTATTATCTCATTCCAGGAGAAATGCCATTATCGCCATTTACTCTTAAAAGGAAATGGTGCAGCGCTCGCCTCTACTTCTTCCAAAACCAAACCCAACTTAAATTCCATATAATCTCCAGATAAAGTACATATTATCCCTCCAGGATATGAGCATATGGCTCTGATTAAATTTAATCTAGCCTCATAATCATATAAGTCAAGATAATATAAGAAAATGAGTTATATTCCAGCTTAATAACTTTACTTCCACTTCCTATTCATTTTTTTGAGACCAGATTCTAAGCAAAGTAGTGCAGTGCAGCAAAATGGAGACATTCTACGCTCTATTAATACACAATCCATTCCTAATGAAAGGGAAAATCACTATTCCCATTTTTTTCTTTGCCCTCTGCAGAGGAAATGCCATTTTCGCTGGTTATTATTCGCGTGCTTAACGTAAGAAGTGAAAAAGGCCAGAGAGCCAGAACAGTATTACTTAGAACACTAAAACTACAGAAGAAAATGAAGATGATTCTGATTTTTTTCTTGGTCTCTTTCCATTCATATTATGGGGCCAAGGCTATTAAAGCATTCTCACAGAGAATAATATTACTATAAACTTGCTAAACTTTTCCTATTCATCCCATCCCACAAATTATATCAGTGTAGTGTAACAGCATCGTCGAACTTAGAGGAAAATGTTTCTCACAAGGAGGGTTATACCATAGTTAAGAAGATGAACCTGAATTCAAAAATTCTATCTTATCAGTGTTATACTACTCAATCTTCCGTGCATTTGTCATTTCTAAAATTTTATCGCTGGTCGATAAGCCTCAGTCTAACATTTCATTGGTTATCCCGGAATTGAATAAAGCCAAACTTTAAACTGAGGCTTATCGATCGACGATAAGACTCCAGGTCATAAAGCGCAAGTATTTTATAGACTGAGTAGAATAACACTGATGAGTTAGAATTTTCAAATTCGGCTTTGTCTTCTTAACTCTGATGTAACTCTCCTTGTGAGTAAGGAAGCCATTTCATTCATTTTTAAGTGAGGTGGTAAGAAACTACTTTCGAAGCACTGCATCACACTTACATTCCCTCATGAATTTACACAGCGTGTAAAGTTGTAAATTGGCGAAAATATCGAAAAAGAAACGAATCAAATGGCAGACTAGTGGAGTAAAATGTCAAGGACTCTGTCCATTTCCATTTTTACTACTTTTTATTCATAAAGCCTCATCATCATGCAGATTTTCTTTCCTTTTCAAGCAGGTCAAATCTCAGTTTGCAAATATCAAATAAATTCATAAAATATCAGAATTACACTGGATTTCGTGATTTTCTCAATGTTTCTTATTTTTCAAGTTATCATGACCACGCTGCGGTTAAAACTTGGATAAGCGTTCAGTCACTTTTGATATCAGTCACCCCAAGCAGAATTTGCAGATGCATTCTCCTTTGCATTTTGTGGCTTCTTGAAGAGACTACGCAATTAATGTGACGCACATACCCAATTAATTTACACTCTACACATTTTATCCTCATTAATTCCAATCAAATTAGCCATATTTGCAAAATTTTTCTGAGAAAGGCACATTCATGAGATAACGATAGCCTATGGTTTGGCATAATGCATTTTCAAGAGGAATAACTTAACGATCACGTTACGAATCCTGCAGAGGAGGAAAGAATTATATATAAATTCAAAGCTTTTTGGAATGTACAGATGGACAAAAAATATTGTGACACGTACAAGCAAATCTCACTATCGTCTTGTCACTTTCAATCATATATACTCGTTTGCAAAGAAATTAATACCAACAACCTCCTCATTTTCATTCCATCTTTATCTCTTTTTTTTAACTTCAAGCTAACTAAATCGTCACGTTTATGCGCATTATCATTTTCACTTTAAGAGGAAAATATATGACTCATTTATTCCTGTCATTTGTCGACACAGCTTAAGGCAATCTGACAGTTATAGGGTTTCAATGCAAATTCAATTCAAATGATTTTCCCAAATTTAAAAAGCGAATAAAATTGAATTAATTACAGAGTTCTAGTTCTCTCTTCTTGGTGTTTTCCAGCCATCAAGTCAGAAGTATGTTTCCTCCGAAACTGCTTAAACATTTCAACAGCCACAAGTTTATCAGACTAATTAAATTAGCTCGGTTAAAGTCTCCCGTCTCCCTAGGGAGGTCTCTCTAGTCTCTTGAGACTTTTCATGCTCTACCTACTTCCAAAGTGCATCCACCTCCTCCAAAAAATCAACAAACCAATCTAGACATCTTCATCACCATAGACTATTCCCTATCATCTTGATTGTATTCATTAGGGTTTCTTTTGAGATAAAAAAAATCAAATGATACTTTCCCCTCTGAGCATCAGTCTCAAGGTGAAGATTACATGTGGGCAGAAGGAGAAGATCAACAAACGAAAATTACACGGGGGTGTTCCCTATCATCTCCAAGCCTCTAGTATAAACTAAAATGACAGAAGTGGCTTTCGCAATTAATGTAAAACCGCAAAGCCTCCTTGCTCCGTTGGATAATATTTAACTGCGTAAAAAACATTTTTCTCCGAATCCAGATACCCAAAATACTCCCTTTGCTCACTAAACCGGATGCGTTCGGTAGTTCTTATCGTCATTAAACAGAGTACTCATTATTTGCTCCTGTTATCAAAAAACGTTCCAGCGCAATAAACCATTCATATTCATGATTATGGTAATCAGACCGAAATACTATAAAAATTAAAAACAAGGCCATCCTCCTCAAGTACTGAGTCATCCTTAGTTCTGTAAATAGAATACCCGATATCTACACCATCACAGCCAATCACCGACACCAAAGAACGATAAATATTTTTATGAGCTCATGCGAATACATTTTTTGAGAAATGAGTGCACCAACTACACCAAGCCCAAAGCTATTGAAAGAAAAATAGTGGAAAATGACATCATCTTCATTTCAAATCAATGCCCGTATACTTCACACGGACAAAACGCCAAACGAAAACAAAATTGAAGCATATTTTTCCAATGCGAAAAGAAGACCGGTACCCATCTCGAAAATCGCTTTGAATCGTTGCCCTTCCCTAAAAGTATAAAAAGCTTCCATCGCTCTACTCCATACTCCATCATCATATCATATCAGCAGTCTTGTCTCAAAAAACAAAGACAAAAAAAGCCATCATTACCATCAAACCAGATCCAAGCCGAACGCATCATACTCGTCGTTTGGATTTTTACCTGAAAAAAATCTCTCCGAACAAAAGCGTACCATTGTGCTCCCTGTTGCATTATCTAAATTAGCCAAATTTGAATTTGAATGGGAGAAAAAGGTAGGATTGTAGGAAGCAGTTGAGCTTACGGTCTGACATGAATACTTAATCTTCATTATTTGCGAATGACGCAAAAGTACCATTATTTTACAAGCGTCGAATCACTCTTTCTGTCTATGTGGCTATGCTACCTCCAATTTTTTCTAAGCTTTTTAATAAGATTTCCTGCAGGGACTAATAACACCCCCTTTGTGTCATTTAGAAAGAGTGCGTGTTCTCTAGGAAAAAAATGAGTTAATTTATTTACCAGGATGGATGGGATTAGGATGATTATACAAAGCGGACTTTTCTAGTCTGAAGCTTCTCCTGAAAATAAAAGAAGCGAAATGTACGCTTTTATTTACTCAAATTTTGACAAAATATTTTTTTCACACTCTTTTTTAATGACAGAGCCAAAACAGCGGAAATGAATCAATCAGGGAGACAACGAGGAAACAAGAACAGTAAGGATATTGCTCTAATGAAATCACGATCCTAAAACAGAGGTAACCTCTTTGTTTCAAGTCGGTGTCAGTGAGAAGGAGAATTCGTATGAATTGCTTTAATTTTAATCCGTCTCTGTATAATTCTCAAAGAGGAAAAGAGAACCATTCATTATTCAAAGAGTATCAGTGATACAGACCATGATTAAAATAACACCTGCGAGCAAACACTAATTCCACATGTAGAGGTGGACACATCAATCTATCACCATTTGTTGGAGATGTTACACAGGGAGAAAACAATGGACTTAAATATATTTGCAGCCATCTCATCCCACAAGTCTTGGTACCATACAATACAAAGCAATGGCCTAACATAATTCGCTTCCCTTAAATTCATAGACTTCATGTTCCCATCATGAAAAACAAATCAATTTTCTCATTTTCTCCGTATGCCACTCCGAACACACGTTTTCCTTCAATTCAAAATTGACTGACAAGGAAAATGGTAGAAGAATAAATTATTACGTAGCTGAGCTAGCAAAGCAAAGTATTCATTTTGATATGTCCTTCTGTCTGTCCGTCAGAGCGATAACTCTCCAACACATTGACCGATTAATTTGAAATTTGAAATATGACTGTGCGAGGTCAAGGGTGATTTTTTAAAAATGGCAGCCAATAGCTCGTGATGGCTCATTCAAAAGTCTTATTAAGATAAATAAAATTGACATATTAAGTCTAACCTATAGGCAGATTAGTTTTAATCTAAAAACAATTTGATTCAATTTAAACGCCGTGACCATTTCAAAATCAATTATCAGCTACGTTTTTAGACGCTTTTAACAACAGCTTTATTCTAGGTGTTTTCCTATTCCTCGGAAAACAAAACAATGTGTGTACAGCAACCTAAAGCTCTCTAGACTCTGATGCCTAGAGCAAGTTGTTCTAAGAAATCATTATCATTTCGAGTTGTATTGGATCAATACTTGTCGTTAGAAGGAAGAAAGGAGAGCAAAAAGCAAAAAGAAACCTATGGCAACCTACAGCACCTTCATCATCATCACCCCAAAACAAAGCTTTTCTCTCGAAATATGTTTGGTTGGTCTTGTTCTTGGTCGTAAACTTTACGCGAATTTACGGGTTTACACAACAAAGAGAAGTTGGTGCAATCAATGTCACAAAGCGCCACCATGATTTACCGTCATTTTCTTTTTCTTTGTGTCGCGACCAAGGAGAGGAAGACTAAGCACGAACATGAAAAACCATTACGGTACATGTGGCAACAACAATCGACTCCAATTATCCCATATATTTCCCCGCATGGCAGTTTGGAAAACAAAGGGCGCTAATTATAATCAGAAACATGTGTAAATGCACAGTGATCACGATAGACTTCAACTTTCTTCAGCTTTATGGCTCGCCCTGTACACTAAATCCGTTGCTTTCCTCACCCCATAATGTACCAATGAATGACAGGTAATGACCAACTTGTCAAACAGAGAATTTGCGGCAATTCCCATATCACCATCACCAGAAGCTCAGCCCAAGGAGTTCCCTCAAAACCAGATATTTTCAACCAAATATTTTATTTACCTAAAAGATGCTCTTCATATTAAGATAATAAGATCTACCTTAGCACCATCAAATCAATCATAAATCTTTTGACCACATAATGCTTATAAAAAGTGTGAAAATTTACTTAGAAACCTCTGCTTTTGCGAATTTCATTACATTTGATTTAATTTTTGTGAGAAAACCGGTCACTTGATGTCGTACCTTCTGTAGACAAAAGACATACGGAAGGCGATTTCAATTCGAAGCGTGAAGGAAAACGTGCAGAAAATGATTGAGAGCTGACTTATTAGCATATTTTGTCAGGAGAAAATGTTAAGGCTTGGCCGAAAGCTCAGCGAAGCATGCGGTACCAATGATCTTGTCACGTCAATTTCTGCTTCAAAGAGAATAAGCATCCAAATCCTACCAATTCAAACTATGCATAGATTGAGCCAAGGTGGATATTGATATTTTACTCCAAATTAAAAAAATTTCTAATTGCGTTTTTGTGGTCCATCTAAACCAGTTTCTGCAGAAAAATTTTAATTTTTTAGATCCTCTTCCTAATATTTTGATGACCACAAAATAACTTTTCCGCTACAAATTCAAATTGCTGCAAGGACTTACGCAATTACCCATTAATTACCAGCCTTATTAAAGGACATTCAAAATCTATGGTAATCTGTGGTGGTATAGTACATGATGAAAACGATCAAATCAAAAAGTTTTTGTCATGCCATCAGTTCCTATGATTTCGATTGATCATTGAGTCGTGAGATGAAGAGGACAAAGATAATTCTTTACATTCTCTTTAACCCAAATGTCTTTCTTAGATTGAATAACTTTCTGTAAATCGATTTCGTATTTTTTATTGAGTAATCAGTAATGAGATAAAAAAATTATTTTCGAGTTGCTAGAACATTTTGGTATTACCTCAATCAAGAAAATCTACCATCACCCCATCTTCCAATAGTTCCAATCAACATGGACATAATTAATATAAAATATTCAAATATTTTCTTCCATTTTAAGCATTCCATTACGATTCATTATATACCCTTGTTGTCATCATCTCATCACATCATCATCCTAAATTACTTGCTAAACTTACTTAACTTCCCATTAAGCTTCTAAGTCAATTTGCGTACTGACTGACACACACACAACTTCAGCAGAACATTCATTTTCGTTTCGTCATTGCAAAAGCAATTAATTTTTTCACGAGTCCCCTGCAAACTTTTGCGCAGATAAGATGATATGCTCTTCTCGATACCTCAATGCTTCGATGGTGTGACGAGATGAAGCTACACGTTCTATACCATGTCTTATCTAATATTGAAATCTATTATTGGCGTACAGTAATTTATGGGAGAGTCGTTAGTTGTCGTGATGTGACATGCATGCGTACAGATTACTTATGATGACTTCTACATAAAACCGCTTATACAAGTACAAAGATTAATTTATTACAAGAAAGTTCATTTCAGATCATCATCTCTTCATTAGGACCACGATGTGTCTCCACATTTTATTAATATCTTCATTCCCAATAGAACCATTTGGAAAGGGAGTTACGATCTTCTAGGTTTACATACATGCCTTCTACATGAAAAAAAAGTTATGAAATTAAAAAATTCTACGGAACCTCCAAAATATACTCCTTTTGCTTTACTTCACAAGACTCCGTCAAGGATTCAAGTCATTTTTATTTTGTGCGTGTATAAGGTACATTTATGGATTATCTAAAGCGAAATTACTTTTTTAAACTCTAGCACCACATGACAACGCAAGTAATATGCCTGCAGAAAATCATAATTTGAAAAAGTAATCGACTTCTCCATTCGAGCGTAGCAAAAAGTAATGTCACCACTACTAATTCATCCATGGTAGAAACGCGTGGCAACAAGAAACATAAAATTTTAGCGAAACACGCCATGACGGGAAAATTACCTGAGGTTATTGTCCAAAAAGTACTTGTGTACTTGGTAAAATTGTACCTTTCTCATGTTTACAAAGTTTCACTCAAGGGAACATTCATAGAAGAAGTTACGCTTTTAAAATATTCGCGAATGTGCTTGGAGCTATTGTGTAGTTGGAATAGTCACTGAAGTACGTGTAGTCTTCAGGTGTATCACTATTGCTCCATTACACGCACGATTTGGCTTCAAACATTTCCTACGATTGCTTATTGAGCCCCAAGAAACAAGAAACTTATTTGACAATCTTACGGTCCCAATCCAATATCGTTTCAACACGCTTTGTAAAAACTCCTCCAGGCCATATTACTAGATTCATAAGCACATGATAAAAAACATGACTATTTTTCTAAGTGCTTTCCAAACTTTCTCTGAAGCCTATTAGGAAGCGATCAAGTTTTTCCGTTATAAAAGGGCATATTTTTTTTTTGGATTAGATAAAGTTGCGTAGGTAGGCAGAGGGAAGGAGACAAGAACCTCTAGTGTTTTACGTTCCAGTACACTCGATCCAAACTGTTTCATGACACAAGATGGGTAAAAGTGTTTTGCCCTTTTTGAGCCTACGCGTAGGAAGGAAATGAGGGGAAAATGTTTGTTCATGTGTCTAACATGGAACATGGAATCACTTTAAAAAGGTGCCTATAGGTTCAAGAAATATAGCATAGCTTACGAAACGTACCTATTTACAAGACATAAGTGTACCAAGCTTCGCTAGATGAGTAACAGGGAAATCCAATTTGCTTTTTATTTAATAATAAAGTTTAGTGACTCGGCTAAGCGGTTTTTAGACCTTGCTCAGCTCAAAAAATACGAGAGAAGATGGAGGAAAAAGGAAAAGCTGCCAGTCGCTTTCCTCCACAAAAAAAATCATTTACAACTTCCTTTTCCACAAGGATACATTACCCAGTGCTTGGGCGTATTTTTCCACTTAAAATACAAACTGCTTCTTTGGCTTCACTATGGTCATTCAATTTTCCTATTTGGTTTACAGGGATTTTTATGAACAGGCAAAAGACGACTCAAGACAACAGAGAAAATTGAAACACGACAAGAAATTATTTTCCATTATGGGATCCCAGCTTAGCCTCCAAAATTACATCCATTTTTATTCCTTCCAATGGAATAAAAACGTTTCTCTCAAGATGCAACTTTGCCTACGCAACTGAAAACAATTTCTTTCCACAAATGAGCTCATTTAATAATTTATGAGGATGAAGAAACTCGTTAAATCATAATTCTGCTAGGTTGCACTTCGTAATCCCACTAATTCCAGCTTATCCAGGAAAAATGAGGAAGGAAACGAAAGAGAAGTATCAAAACATATAAACTTCAGAGTATAAACTTTTTTTTACAATTTGCAATCATAATCAAGCTAAAGAAGAAGATGATGATCATGAGGCTTAAAGTTCATTTCATTTTCTTCTCTTGTCTATCAAATCACGCATCCCACAAATGAACTCTAAGTTTGCGTTCTCCTCATCTCTCTAAGATAATGTGCATACAAGTGAGGCTGGGAGTGCCCTGGAAATTATGAATAGAAAAGTGTTCCACTCGACTCACTCGCCTCTGTGGGCTTTTAAAAAACCTCTCGAAAATGAAACAGGAAACGTTCACAGAATAAATTAAAGCGGCTCTTCCTGGAAAAATGAATGCTCCGCACGCATCTCATTTTATCCTACCGAATAAATGTAAATGCAGTTTGATTCGAGAAACAAAGCTCATTTCCAATTTGAGACTTGGTTGGTTTTATTTTGTGGTTTCGTGGAGAAAACATCGCCTTGCCATAACTTATCCAGAAGACATAGGTATAAGGTCTAAAAAATGCTGTGGATTATTGTGTACAGAAGGGAAAGGAAATTCAGTTGTGCGAGAATTTATTGCCATGATATATTGCGTGTTGGTTGCGGAGAAGTAACGGACCTGTGGGGAGAAAGAGGTAAAGGTTCTAGCACGTTAGTTTTTCAATTCTTATGAAACTCTAATTTTAGGTGGTATGAATACTTTTTAAAGGTAGATTCACAGAAAAATTTGAATATTTATAAAGGTGACGTGTTTAATGTACGACCCCTTTGCCGCGTACAACAAAATGATACCAAAGCGCATAAAAATAATGGATAGACAAACACATTGATCAAAATTCAATATTGGAATTGTCTAGATACGCACACACGCATCATTATGCATGCTCACTCCTCATCCTCACTCCCTCCCTCGCTTACACGTCTCACCCGATGGTGGAGGACGTTTCGAAGGAAAAGAATCCCGTCCCAATCCCAATGTCACCTTTTTTTAAATGAAGGCATATCTCCAAGTCTTGAATTCAGAATAGGCTTAAGCTAAAATCCACTTTAGTATTTTCCCCTACGCCTCCACTGAAGAAGGAACTTAGGAACAGCGGCTAACATTGGAATGCAATAAAATGGTTGGTTATTACAACTCCACGTGTGTATACACTAGTTTCGCCATATTACAAAACTACAAACTAGGGAAATGAAACAAGTTTTTCTTGGGAAAGAGTGAGAGTATTTGTACAGGAAGCTTTTGTTGTAGTTGTTCGAACAAGAACACAGAAAAAATTGAGTCAAGTAAGAAAATTCCTTGAAAAACTTTTGTGACTTTTGGCTTTGGTTTATGCTTTCTGGTTCTGGCTCAAAAGCAGACTGAGAAATATACGCAGTCTCGAGTAAAATTACTCACTTAATCTTTGCGGGCGTTTTGTAGCTTCTGATTAATGTTTGCAATTAGTAATGAGCCCTAAAGGAGAAATTTTCGGGGTTTTGAGTTTTGAGCAGTCGTAAAAAACAAACCTAGCTAAAATCAGTAGGAATTAAGTTACGACGTACTTAAAGACATCAGACAGCTTCAAGACCTTCAAGTCTATAGTGTGGTTCACTACTCATGGAAGAACCGGAAACATGGAGAATGTAAATTTACTTAAGCAAAAGAGCTTAAGGTTAGAATGTCATTGAAGCAAGAAAAATGTGAGTTGTTATCGCTGCATCACCATCCTCCTCAATTAACATGCTCTTGTTCTCCAAATTCTCCAATCACAGTAGATTGGGTGGCAGGTGGTCTTTTTTAAAGAAAAGACACATGATCATGTCCTACTAAAAAGACCAAATTCATACATGAGCCCATAGCCAAAAACCTGGTTTTCTGTCTCGGCCTGTCTCTAGATCAATGAGGATTATCCCAGAGATTATAACTTACTTTCTTACAACTTCAAAGACAGATCACAGCCTGCCGTATCCTGGTCCTTATAAAAAATTAGAACAACTGCAGACTTCTTTCTGGAGAAAAGAGAGGGAAAAGGCTGAAACAATGATGAAATATTTTCCATAAATTTTTTCTGATGGACGGGTTTATTGAAGTAGTACCACACAAATGCTATAAAAATTATGAAAATAAAGGGAGTGCAAACTAGATTTTAGACAAAAAATATCCTGACCAACTGTTCTCTAAAGCAAACTCGAACAGTCCAAAAGATTCTCCTTTGACTCTTTTGACTTTGAAGATTGCCCTATTACTTTTTTGCATTTAAAACGAAAAGAATCGAGGTTTTATTGTTGGGCAGTGTAATAATCTTGGGTTACGTAAAACTATAAACTAGTTTTGGTTTGGGTTAGCAGGGTATAAGGATTTATCACTCAAGCTGCTGCATCTTATCCTTACCCCTTCAACGTAATTAGCAAAACATGTGGGCTCAAAGGCTTAAAATGGAGAAAAAAGCTTTTGTAAAAATGTCACATTGAATGTGCACGCCGACAAAGCGCTTACCCATCTCAATAATTCAATAAAAATTACTACATGGTTCAGAATAATAAAGTAAGGTCAAGACTCAAGACCTTGTCACAATGAGCGTCAATTCCAACTTTAATCAATTTATTTTTTACTTAATTTTTCTAAAACCTTGGATCTTTTACTCTTTTAATAAAATCCTTTTACTTTCTATTACTGCTTGTTGGCTCTGTGGTGTTTGGTCTGAAATTCCATCTTCAAATATTTATTCCCTGATTTGATACACGATGCTCTTTTGATTGCGGCCGGTCTTAATCAAGCTACGTAACAGAGAAAAGTTGAGTAATGGGGCATGAGTGCAGAATAAAATCCCTAGGGCCAAGCCAAAGCCAGGCAACCAGACTCTCCTCATATCCTTTTTTCCTCAGTTCCTCAACACATTTAAAAAACAACCTAAGGCTTTGTAGCAAATTAGTTGGAATCTTAGAGACAAAGTCCCTCCTCCCTAGAATTTGAGTAGCTGCATCTTGGAACGTAGGAACCCAACAAACAAAGAAGATCTACAGCGTAATCTCAAGTTAAATCCTGAGGAAAAGTACAACAGCGAACAGCCATAAAACTTGCTTTTCTCCCTAGTGGCAATAACGTCTAATATAGAAAGATTACAGAGGAACAAAAGTAATTCCAAATCAAGTGTAAAGTTAAAGAAGTGAAGGACACGGAATACATCCCAATTCTTTAAAGTTCACACTCTCTAAGCTTTCCTAAATCACGCGTTTTCTAAAAACCAGACGTACGGTTCGTCTGTTCACTTGAAGCTCTGTTCAATTCCCTTTCAAAAGGATTCATTATTGACTCAACGGAATTCATGTTTTTATTGTCTGGCGGAATGTATATTTTTTCCTGAAAAATAGATTCTTTTTTCTAGTCCTATTCGTAGTTTTGTTGACATTAGACAAAACGTTAAAGAAACGGTATCACTTTCCTGTCTTATTGAATAAGATGAGGAATTGAAATAAATGCTGTAAAGCAGATAGATACATAGCTTC
>JAANSQ010000500.1:0-22999 GCA_036850885.1 Lepidocyrtinus dapeste
TGTGACGTGCGAGGAAGTCCATCTCTATGTATGATTTACTCAATCCATTTACCTCTAAGGATTTTTACGAGTTACGTAATTTTGAATAAATGTAAGGAAACGGTTATACTCGTGATTTTCATGACTAGATAAATGTCGTCATATCACAGAACAAGTTCCTCATTTTAAACGTAACAATGTGCACATGTAGTAATGGTGGTCGTTAAAATTAATGCGTCTGACCTGAAGGTACACGAAGATCAAGCAAACTGACTACAAAGTCACATATAACATGTTCATCCTAGAGAAACAAGATTCAGTGCAAGCACAATATATCCTGGGCAAGCAAATGAGCAAAAATGTTACATGCGAGTAGAATGTTTTGAACATTTTTATTTTTTCCAGTTTCATGCCTCTGGAGGACATGGGACATGTAAAATTACAAGTTTGTAGTGAACTAGAGAAGCTTAAGTTGCTTTTTCTTAATAAATATCCATTTAAGGAATAAAGTAGAAGAGACGCTTACATAACGCAGTAAGCAATTTATTATTTCATTTGTTTCAGAGTTCTCCCCATGTATAGTACATCACTACCTGTGCAAAATATTCTATCAAATGAAGATTATATGAATTAGTTGAGCATTGTTTTGATACATACAACATAATGAAATTCTAATTGGAACAATTATGATCGTGCCTCGTACTTAAAAATATGAACATTGATAATAAGCTGTGAAAGATTAATTTATAATACATCCATATGCAAGAATTGTTTTCTAGAAAAAAAAATAGTAAAATACTAGAATGTTTTGTAAGGAAAGGCTATTGTAATGAACTTACAACCTGAGGATCAGTCCGATCAGTACAAAAAACTCAAAGTACGATTTACAACCCCGGGCAGTACCCAAAGTACAGGAAACAATTTGTTTCTATAAACCCGCAATAGTTGAGTTCCTATGCAAATTTCAAAACACCAAGAACAGCAAGTAGTCATGCAAATTGACAAATGTCAGCAAGATTATTAGAAAGGTAAGGAAATATATATTTTAGTAAACTTCGTTTAAGCAGATCACTTATCATTTTTGTGTTACTGTTAAAGATGCTAAATTTAATAAAAGAAATGTAAGTTTACAATGGGACACATAGAAGAAAGCTAAGTATCAAAACAATGAAAATAAATCTTTACATGGATTCAAGTTGAAGAGACTTGATGTTACACAAGTTTTGTTGTAATGTTTCTTCTTTTTTATTAACTCTCATCGTCAGTGAAATAAGTACTTTTGTTCTTTTTAATATTTGCATCATCTTTATCTGTACATCTGGGACTTGGGAATTGCGTAACGTGACATTCCAGGTAGAACAAAAGAAATAATTTACGAAGAATTTTCAATTAGTACATGATCCTTTTTATTTATTTAGTTTGATTATTTATGCCGTTTTATCTACGAGATTTCTGTGTACTTATAACATAAATTTGTAATAAGTATTAGTACATACAGTAGTAGTATGGGAACACACACACTCTCGTTAGAAGTTACTCAACGAATTCAATACTGTAAATTAAAAATTTGAGTAGTTTAACCCTTCAATTTCTTGGCCTGTTTGAGTTTTTCTAACATTTTTAGCAACGTTTCATGTAAAAGTTTCAAAAGAAGTGGACTCTACATCAGATTTCAAATGCATCAGTAATCCTTCAAACTGCTGACAACTCTCCATAAAAAACACTAAAAGAATTTCTTTCTAATGCGGCCTATAGGGAAGTAAAAATTTTACCCGCTGCCACTCCATACAACTAAAATAAATTACTGGGTTTATCTCAACTCTCAGAATGAGTAGAAATCTAGGAATCTTTTCTTTCATCTTAAATTAAACCTGCCAGCTCTACCCGATCAACGATAGTTAATATTATGGTTACTTTCAAGATCTAGTAATTTACCTTATCTGGAGTTATTTTCTGCTTTCCAGGATGACATAAAAAATGTTTGAACTTTTTCAAATGGCTTTATATAAAAAAGTTGGCAAAAAGTCACACATTTCTAGAAATTTTTTTACACAAGGATATTTTCTGAAAGGAAAAATATTCCCGAGTTCCATTTTTTCTATAAACTTTAACGTCTCTTTTTATGAACTGAAGGCATAAAACACATGGATAGATGTATTATCAGCTTACGTAGGACTCGTGCTCTACTCACGCTGTCATCCATATCCACGTAAACAGTCTTCGAGCTATTTTCTCTTTTTGAAAATTAGATTACGGGCAGAAAAAATATTAATACCGTGAGTTTGAGATGTGCCTGTTTAAGCGAAACAGAAATATGCATATCCGTATGTCTTTAGATATGTATATTTATGGATTTATGCGGCCTGTTCCAACTTAGCCCAAACGCGGACGCATTCATGTGTGCGTTCCCTTGTCGCATAATGCGACAGGGTAAAAATTTTTAGCTGTCCCACTGCGGTTTTCTGATTCGATCAGCATCATCCGCCCCAAAATGAAACACGTTCCGTTCATTTTCATTACTCAAAATTTCTTTTCTTCATTCTCATTTCCTTGTAAACATTTTCCTGTTGAATGACCCCGTTAAAATAGAGGAAATGAAGTGAGGAACAATGCTGCAAAGTTACCGGAGCTAAATCAACGGAAATGACAAGACACGTTCTGACTGTGCTTGATAAGTATCTTCCTGTCTTTACCTTTGCCTCACAGGCTCATTTTCATACTAATACTGGCAGTGCTCAGCAAGATATTTTTTTGATGAGAACTATGCAGTTCTCTGTTATTTGTATTTCCCCACTTTTCTTGCAATCGATGTCATCAGCCATTTCCTAGATAACCAGAGGTCTTCTTTGTGTTAACTATTTGCATAAATTGCTCGAAAAATAGATGAACAAACTCACTGATTAAAAAAAAACATGAAATAGTTGTGATAGAACGGTAAGAGATAGAAAATATAAAACACTGGCTACTTACGATCGGATAAAGGTGGACTCGGCTCTCTTTTCTCGTTTCTTTAAACGTGCGTTCCTCAGGTAGAAAAAGAAAGGTCTAACAATAAGTTGATCTTGCTGGATCTGATGAAACAATGTACTAAATTTCGTTACACGAGTATACTCAGTCTTGTAATTTGTTTAGGTGGGAGGGACCGACGGACGGTGATGTCTGCTTCCTTATGACGCTTCACCCCTCACAAACAAACTCCTATTTAGAAAATTTGGGAAATAGAATTTTAGATTCAGACACAAATCTTAGAAATTCAATGGTTTTAAGGATGATGATAAAAGCAAGCTATCTAAATAACAGTCTACTCGAAAAGAAGATGAGCTTTGATGATGACAATGACGTTGCATTAAAACGCATACCTACTTACATTTCCGAGAAAAGTAATGGTGGGCAATTTAGTTTTCGTGGTTGGTGCCCACCTTCCGACTTAATAATTTAGAGCTATTGAAGTTGTTTTCTACTGCGTCATCAGGTTTTGGAATGGTTCTCAACATAGTTGAACATACCAAAACCCACCAGCTTACGACATTGAAAAAAATTCATGAGTTTGACGAGAGAGGAGTATTAAAAAATATACTTCGGATTTTACGCTCTAAAACATTATCGAAGTATCAGATTACTTATAGGTTATGCGCTGCCCTTGTGCTGCATATGCGATTGTAAACTAGCGTACTAATTGCAAATAAATTGTAAGGGTTAGATTATGTAATGTATGTACCATATTTTTCCCCCAAAAAATTGAAATATTTTACCGCTGACAACTTTTTACATTATTACTTACTATTCGAGAAGTTTTTTTTATCTTATCAGCAATTTGTATTACGCAGCAGAGTCTGCAAATTCAAGTATACGACATTTTTGTCCGTCTGTCCATTAACTTTGACTGGTTAACTGATTAAACTAAGAGTAGACGTAAGGGCGAACTAATCACCTTTTGAGCAACATAGGTCAACGCTTGGAGTCAGCGGGCAGCTAAACTTATCAGTATTCGGTTAAATGACACACATCCATTGGGACCTTTTAGCCAGCTGCGCATGAATTGGCCTGTTTACAAGAATTTTGATTGGCTCCTTAACCGCAACAAGGTTTAAATAAAGTAAGGAAGTGTGTCAACTTAAATGGCGATTAATGCTCTATTAACTAACCTATGTGATTCATTTTAGAAGCTGTAACACATGCACATTTTTGTACAAATACGAATTTGAAACTTTTAACAGCTTGGATATTGTTTCCATCTACTCGCCAGTCTCCCTCAGCAAAGCTCGTGTATATTTTTCCTTCAAAAGAGGCAGAACACACTTACTACATTTCCGGGCAAGATAGTAATATCTGTTTTTATCTTTCCAGCTCATACTAGTTCTTTAACTTGAGAGACCATTTAAACGAAATCGGAAACACATTTCTTTCGTTGCTGAGTGAAGCATTCTTCTCTTCTTTGCTATCTTCAAACATTCGTTGCTACTCTTGCTATGTAGTGTAATAAGGTTTTCCAGGATGTTTCCCCAAGAATTTAAGAATTCTTAGCGAACGCTTCAAATACTTTCGTGGTTTAATCAATTGTCAACTATGAACGGATAAACAAAGTAGAAATTATGGTATATACGGTACTAACTCAAGCTTTTCAAGTGATTCTCTTATTCATTGTGAATGGTTTGCTTATTTACTTAAGGACTTTTCTTTTTTGCTTAAGTGAGATTATTATTTAAAAATAGCTGCTAAGAATGTTGCTTCAGCAGCCGTAGTAGTTCTGTTTGCGTACTCAATGAGACGGAAGTCTTAGAAACATCAACTTTCTAATTCATTGTATCCGTTTCTTCCAGTAAAATGTAGCATCCTTCAAAGTTGACTAAAGAAGTTTCAAAACAGGGATGGAGGAAATGTTATAATGCTTTGATAGATGCATATAAAACTTTTAGGATTATTATTATGATGAAAAAAATTATGCGCATCAACTATTGTTTTCGCTGTCTGTCGTCCTTTGCGTCTAGTCTTCCTGGGTAAAGTACGCTTTCGTTATTGCTTGGATGAGTAGTGAAAGAAAGTTTTAGGGCTTTTAGTTGAACACTCTCAATCCATTTTCTCGAGATTTTGTTTTGCCTCGTCTCACTCACCAAGAAATGTATACATACAGTCAATTCCATACATTCCCAAAAGTCAATTCTTTCAGTGAAAGGTGGGGAAAACAAGTTCTGAACAGCCACGGGGAAGAAGCAACATAATATTTGTGTTATGTGGTCTAACGCTCCAAAAGATTTACTTGATGGAGTGTTTTATTCAGATGTTATGTTAAAGGGGAATGGCAAGGATAAAGCTTGGGACGGAATCGTGCATAGTAAATACTTTCCATTCGTAGAAACTGAAGCAAGTCTATGTTTAGTTTGTACTAATTAATTTGCAAAAAGTTTCCTTGCTTAGCTAAACAAAATGCGAGTTTTAATTAGTACAGAAATCTTCTACCTATAGAATTAAGCTTTTCAAAAACAATCCGCCCGACTTGGAATGGAAGAATGATCAAAAGTATTCGCAAACGAAATACCAAGGAAATGGTAAAGCCGTTCCGCTTCCTATTTAGACTGGTTTACAGTGTTGTCGTATTAGTTATGTTGGCAGTATGCATGTAAGATGTTATAAGGTAGTTCTGTGCCTTAATTGACAAACTCGCTCGTAGTGTCTATTTTAATGACGAAAGATTTGACGTATTTCAGAAACAATGACAACTTGCATGACTTAAATGTGTCAACCATGGTACGTAGTTGTCACATCACAAGTAAATTGATTAAATACCTATGTAAATGCTAAATATATCCAAGTAACTATGTATTGAATGCATAATAGTAATAATGGTATAGTAGTTACCCAGTCTTTCTCGTACTAAATTAATTTACACTTGGTGCATAATCCATTTTGTGTGTTTCTCAGGAGCCACTTTACGCTCGAATGAACAAGTGCTGTCTCCTCCTCGTCTGTCTGGAAAGAGTTCTTTCATGTTTCTGCTCAAACACTATAAGTCACTGTGAAAGTTGCGAAGACCTAAGATTTTTTTTAAATGCCAAGGGTACTTTTGAATAAAAGATTGCTGTTTTGCATTACATGTGTATAACTACATTAAATAATCTTATATCGTAAATCCGACTTTATTCACGTAACGTAACATTATGACCACTTTCCTTTCTTTAGATGTTTAAAAGTTGGTGAAAATGCAAGATTTGAATTCTTGTAAACACTGATATCATTAAATTTACTTGAAAAAAATTTATTTGCTTATTTTATCTCAATCAAAACTTATGTAGGGTTTACAATTTTGACAGAGGAAAGATTGCAAAGGTTGATGAATTTAATAATATTAGGCAGAATAATATCATTTTGTTGAAAAATAAAACCTCACATGACACTTTGGCTATGAATTGGTTGACTTTCGTAACTAAAGCATTCAAGAGATATTAATTGTATCGAGTATTGTATCGAGTTTCAAAGCATATTATACTTTTGCTAAACAAGCAAACAAGACTCCATTATATTTCCCCTTCCATGCCTACGCAGATCAAAGCATTACATACAATGAACATGCATACATTCACCCTTTACTATTCATAAACATTCAGATGCTTTGTAATTTTGTTTAAATCCTCATAGATTCATTAACATAACAATTTCTAGCATTTACTATTGAACATTAAGGGTTTTGTCACGAATGAGTTCGTCTGAATACATGAAACTAACATGTTTCTTATATCTATGCTATTTTTGGTTGTAAGTAATCAATAATTGAATCTCAAATCTATACCGAGTCATGAAAACGACATATAATTTCATAGAAAACGTTAAAAGTTGCAACAAGTTGTGAATGCAGACTTTTTGAGTCGTAGTTGAAGCCACATTTGTTGATTAGGAACATACATTTCCGGAGGTATGTCATCTTCAGTGTTTGATGCATCCGAGTTGGATGGTGAAGCTTCAGCGGAACCTGCTGTCAAAATGTGACATTAACTTTTAAAAAATCAAATAAAATAAAATGAAAATCTACTGGAGCAAAAATAATACTTTGATACCTTCTGAGGCAGGGGCAACTCGGCGACTCTTTCTACTTGTCTTACCTACCCCCAGGACATCTCCAGGATTTCGAAGAAGTAGGTATGCCACACCTTCACAGCTTTTTAGAACTTCTAGTTGCAGAATTGCTTTCCTGGCGTTCTTATCCAGCTGTGTTTCGCTCTTTATCCATTCTCGCAACGACACAAAATCTCGAAGGAGTTGAACAGCCCCCCACTCACTTTTGTGAAATACAATATAAATTGATAAATACTTTGCCTTTGCTTTCTTTCATGAACATAAAGGTGAGGAAATTTGATATTCCGTTTCTATCCTTCTTTTCTCGTTACCTGAACTTAATCTTTCTCTGGAGGATAAAGTGAAGCCAGGCATCACACATAGCGTTGATGGTTTGCTTTCCTAGCGACTCCTGAACTAGGGGTGGTACTAATTTCACTGCTGCTCTAAAAACAGGCTCTACCACTCGATCTGTTCTTAAATCAGTTAAAGGTTGATCAATAAACAAAAATCACCGAAATAATGTCTGCATAATGATGCATCTTAACGATAAGTGGTTACATATACCAATAAAAATCCGAACATATGGCGAAGGTTTGTCTGGAGCCAGTCCAGAGCCTTTACCAGATCCTCTCCAGTGACTAGCGGGAGGCATATAGGTTTGGAGGGTAGCTAAGCTTAATGTTCGACAAACTATACCCACGGCCAATAGTAGCTCATCAGGAATTTGCTGTAAGCGTTTAATTGTTGTATTGTCATAATTAGTCGCTTTAAGTCATTCGTTAATGCTGTTAACTATGTATGTATTTATTAAGATTAAACTACCTGTAGACTTTGTATCGCTTTTTTCATGTCGTCCGCACACATTTGACGATTTCTGGCACTGATACGAATGGCCACATTTTCGCTTTTTAGCAGCGCCTCCCTTGTAATTAAATAGACCTGGAAGGAATACATTACATTACAGTTTTAACGGATACAAGCGTAAACTCAATAAGTATATCAAACAAATAAGACGCCATTGTATGTTAATCTATGCTTTGTTAAATTTTATTCCATGTCCTCCCTTTTACAAAAGCTACACAAGTGTCAGTAATTTTTCATTATCTAACCTCTTTCAATTTGATTAACTGCACAAGGATGGCGGGATCTCTTTGAGAAGAGGCAATGAACTGGGACACAGCCCAAGAGTTCAACCACACTTTGGCTCTACGTACTGTCCACGCTCTAAAATAATTTAGGGTAGCCTCGAGTCTAAATAAAATCTGTGCCTCATCTCCTAGAGGCTCTTCCTCTCCAAAAAGGGTAGCCAGCTTTTGTCTCTCCTCTGGTGGTAGAGTCATCCGATTTGTTATGCTGTTTCCAGATTCCATTAAAGCTATGCAGGAGGAAAGAATTTCACCAAAATTTTTGCCAACATCTGTTGCCATTTCTGAAGACTCTGGCTGAGTAACGAGATTCACATGTTCTGGTCTTTTTACTTTGTACGTAAGCTCAAACGCATCCCTCATCTTCTCGTCCCAATTCACCATTAGTGAGAAGGAGTGTAGCGCTCCAGCTATTGCTTCAAAGGCAGGTAGAAGTGGTGTTGGAGTTCTTGCTATTTAATATTTAATTCGAATTTTTGGGGTCAATAAAATACTACAAAATGAGCAATAGTAAATAAGATGTGTTTATCAAAAAATATTCTTAAGGACAGTTTGAGGGGAAGAGAAAATGCCGTTGAGGGTGAAAGTAGGACAGCAGAGAAAGCAAACATAAATACCGTCAGCGCATAATTCTTGGGCTATTTGTATGGAATTGGGAGGTACCACCTACCTTGAGCAAGAGACCATAACATGAGTTGTCGTCTCAGAGCAATGTGGGTTTCACCTGACTGCAAAGTCAGCGGAATTGCTGCTAGAAGACTCCACAAAATTAAATCTTCCGAGTATTCCCCAACCAAAGACCACAAGACTTCATGAAAATATCCGTACATTTTTAGCTTAAAACTTTTGGTGAGTCGAAACTCGCCATTTTCAGACTCCTTTATGGCTGCCTTCCCAAGCAAAGAAGGTCTCTTTGAAAAGGCCTTTTCAAACGTGCTCAAATGTGTACTTTCATTCTCCAGGCATTGTGTTAGTTTCTCAACTCCTGTGGTGGAGTCAGTGTTGTTACTGTCTTTTCTATTCTCATAAAATGCATTTAAACTCGTTCTCGTAAATTCGAATGAACAAAATACAGAGCGTCTTTGCGATATTACTTGGAGCAGCTTTGTGGCTGTCAACGGCTTCAAAGACTGTTTTAATAAGGGAGCATCGTTGGTATTTGCGGCTTTAACCTGAGTCAACACTCGAATCTTGCTCAGAGTCACTGTTGTACCCTTCTCACTTGCAGAGTTTGAATTTGATGGTGTGCTACAAAGGGATGGATTGGCTGCAGCTAGAGTTGCCTCCACATGCGACCAACATGTCTCCAAACAAGAATTGTAAGTTTCTGTCAAGTGGAATACGCTAAATGCGTATGAACTTACGACGTCCGTTTCGGGGGAGAGCCAAAGTGACGGAGATGCCAGAAGCTGGGTTGTCACTAACACTAATTGATTAATCCCGTGAAGAATGGTAAGCCTATCGTGGGTCACTTGCCTTTTTGCATGACGAATCTAACCAGAAACAAAAATATTAAACAAAAGCAAAAGTCTGCAATAGCGCATAAAGAATATGCATCATTTCAAAAAAAAACTCAACTTGCATAAGAGTAAAGGTTGAAGTAAAAATGGCTCACCTTTGCGTACAAAACAAGCTTACACTGAGATTGGAAGACAGATAAAGTAAGGCATTGCTTCTCAATGTCGGAAACATTGTCAGAAACACATTTGAGACCTTCTATGAAAGGCTGTAGGGGGACCCATCTTAAGTCATTTCCAGTCTCACCACAATTTCCTGCATCGGCGTCTCTTTTCAAAGGAAATATTCCAGCTCGCTGGTTCATGGCGGAAGAAGATGGACGCTTTTTATCCCAAAGGGAACTTTCATGCTCATTATCTTCCACTCTGAGCCACCGTCTAAATGAGTTAAGGGCTTTGTGAACATCATGAAGAAATCGCAGCGCTTCATCATGTACATTCCATAACTGTCGTAGAAGTTGAATGCATTCTGTGTTTATGCCTGACTCGAATGGGATTGCTTTAATGTTAAGGGTACCCTTATGAATCGAATTATTCGAACCAAGAGAGTCCGCGTTGCTTTCATTTGGGTTCGACGTAAGGGGCGAATTCTTACCATTTTTTGTACTCGCAACATCATTATCAATAATATTCTTATTATTAGGGAGGATATGCGGAGGAGATGATGTGGACGGCGTGTGATTACTTTTTGTGTTACCTTCCAGCGAAGAATCTATATTTGAAGTTTGTGCGTCGACACTAGAGTCGGGAGTAGTTTTAATACTGCTTTCACTACTAGTTCCCATTTGAACAATCCTTCCATTTTCCACTTTGGCACTATCACTTTTTCCAAATGAGCTATCACCTTTCCGGCGATTCCCTTTGGAGGGCTTTTCATAATAACTTGCGTCATCTGCAGAAACGTCCTTATCATCGTTTTCCTCCTCCTCAGATTCCTCGTCATGCGTTGTAGCACTTTCACTGTCTGGCTCAATTTCTTCACCATTAGTAGTATCATTCTGATGCTCACTTTTACTCATCGCCTTAGTAGCGTTGCTATGAATGGGCCCTGCATCATGCGTTTTCCCAGGGGTTTTTAGTTTCTCAACCATCAAACTTAAAAGTTCTCCAGAGATAACACGGAGTTTTTACAAAAACGAAGTCATAAGGAAAACAAAGTTACCGACCAAAAACCACAAATTTATAGAAAATGAATTTCAGAAAATCACCACAACACTTTATTTACATTTCAAGATTTTATTCTTTGAAAGTCTAGCGCACAAAATTTTCTTAAACTGGTTGGTCACCTTAAGGAGAATGGAACATGATACAGTCAGTTCTCCTAAGGGTAATATCTTACATTGATTAAAGTAAACGGTGTGTTGAAGGAACTCGAAAAAACAAGAGGTGGTGACTACCACTTCCTGAAAAAGGAGCGACCATCGGTGAAATTTTCTTGCTGTCGTCCTTACCGTCGTCGTCACCATCCTTGTTTGAGTTCTTTCTTGTTCTCTTATTCAATAAAACAGTCAGTAGCACTGAGAAAAGTAACCGATGTTACTTTATCATATCATGTTGCTGCATCGTGTTCATTGTTAAAGTAGTTGCTTCTAGTTCCTCCACATGTCATGACCAGTTTCTCTGCATGATATTATGAACCTACATTATATTTTGATCCATCTCCTCCTGCGCTGATAACGACATATAACAAACTAGAAAGTAAAAACCTTAACTTGCGGACAAAGTAAAATGAAGAGAAAATGAATAGGCACTGTCCTCCAGGAACAACTATAGTCAACCAAATATTATGTCAATGTCTTCACTAGGTTCATCCTAGATATGATGCTATCCACATGAGTATATGGAAAAAAGCTTTCTGATTTCCTCAACTTGCCGATTTACACTATTTGCTTTGTACTTTTATGGGCTTTCCTAGATTATGTATGTTTGACTGTGTGTGTGAAGGTTTGAGAATGTAAGTCCATGCTTTTCTTCAGACAAGCTGGCGTTTCTTTTTTCGAATACGCTGGATATGCTAATATGATATATTTATCAAGAGGAAGAACGGTTTTATTCATGCCCCCTGAAAAAATATCGAACTAATACACCAATAAATTGCAACTCTTAATGAGTACCTATCGATAGCACTTGACGTCTTTCCAAATTTATTCGTCGATAATATGGTCATATAAGATTAGCAAGAACAGAACAGGATAACCAGATAGACAATGGAAAAGTAAACCCGGGTTACGAGACAATCCATCTGTATAACTCCATCATTTCCTAAACCTACCAACTACACAATGAAAACTCTGAATAGAAAAACTCTAAATCGAAGGCAAATACTACATTTACACAAACACCCAGTTAATATATACTGGTTGCTATAGCGATATTCTTCGCAAACATCATTGTTCAACTCCACCGATGGAGCCAACAAGCTAACAAAGAGAAAAAAGGAAAGTAATTGAGAAAAGGGGTAATACAGTTACCTATACTACATCCCACATGCCGAATTCATTTCACTCTTGCCAGCATGAGCTGGGTTTATTAGGGCTCAGGAAGAAAGGCCTTCAAATCTCGCTTTCATTTTAGGTCAATTGTTTGATCCCTTTTATATACCTTGCTTAAACTCTATACAAATTTTACCTATGTTCTCTTTACTGTATTTGGTGTATAAAATTGAAGTTAATGATGGTCAAATGAAAAAAACAACTGTCATAATAGGCAAAGTGATGACGAAATGGTCAAAATGGACAAACCAAGTGTATAGTTATTTGTCGAAAAATTTGAAATCGATTTTTATAAATGCAAACATAGCTTTTCAGGTCTTCATTCCAATCAATAATATACTTAATTACTGTAAAATCATTTACGAGAGAGTTGAAATCGGAAAAAGAATCGATATAAACTGCTTATGACGGTAACAGCTTAGTAGCATTACACATGATAGCCATTTTAATCATAACTTTAATGCCCAAAGAAAACTTTATGGCTTAACAAATACAATCCATCCTCCTATTCTTTTGTCAAAGGGAAAGGATGTTTTCGGCCTCCGTTTGCATTTGCTTCTTAACCCATAGATCACGGATTTTCCTTGCCACTTTTTTATGCACTTTTTTTTATTCACCACCATTCGCTAGACATACATACGTTCAAACAGAAGTTGAAAGAAAAAATTGCGAGTGAAATTATCTGCTTATGAAGTGGTTACTCAACAAGAGAGTCCATTTTATACTTCACTGTTGAAAAAAATCCCTTAAGCATTTTGCTCCCGAATGTAGCCCGTTTCGCCGTAATGAGCAGGAAGATTATGATTATTGCTATGCCTCCTACAGATATAAAAGTCGACTCCGACTAAGATTCACTATGCTTGAAATGTGCTTAGCAAAATAAGTCTCTTTTTTATGCCATTAAACTTTACTGCTTTATGTATTGTCACGTTATACTTTACAGGTTGTCAGCCTCCTTGTTCAATTTCAGTGAAGCTTGACGAAAAAAGACAAACCGCAAGTTTTTTGTTGAGACGTACTCAGCAGCAGAGGAAAGGAAGATGCTTCCTAAAATAGGAAAACAAAGCAAAGCGGAAACAGAATGGCTTATTTTATGCATTTTTGTAAATCATCATCAGTGCAAACTCAGCAAGCAGGCATGATTTCAACATTTGAAGAGATTTATACGATATGCCGTCCGATTCTCTTTGAAGTCTTTGACGTACAGTCTTCAAAGACGGCTGTGTATCTTCCAGATGTCAATAGAATAATTTATTCATTCGTTTAAAGTTTCAGTTTGGTTTACACTGGTGTATTGTGACCTCACCATGAAAAAGCGTTGGGCTAAAACATGTATATCAACTATTTATCTGCATGGATGGTAACTTTTTTCAAATTTGCCATCAACCGTCATACAGACACTGAAATTTCCGGGTCACAGTAATAAGAGAAAAGAGGATTCTTCGAATAAAATTATTTGTCCGTATCTTCCAGGTTCGTTCCGTTGTTTCTGCTCCTACTCGCAATAAAGATATGCCTTTTGTCATTCATCGCTGACAAGATAAAACATCGTCATCATTACCATCACTCGGAAGCGAAGTTGATAGGGTTTAGCCATGTAAAAGGTAGTGAAAAGCTAGTGCAGGGAAGATCCTTCATAAGAGAAGCAAATCCTCCAGGAAATGAGGTCGCTCTGATACCTGAAAATCTTTTAGAAATGGAGATTAAGCCTACGGAAAGCAATCGGTGAGGCAAAAACTTGATGACAAATTCAGCGCTTATTCTTCTCATAAAAATAAATTTCCTTTTATTTCAAAAGGATTAAATCTATTTAGCTGAATGTGAGAGATATAAAATATATATTTCACTAACTGATGACAAGAAACAATCATCCCTGATTTCAGTAGTACTAATGATTTCATTAACTCGTCAACGAAAATAATGATATGATTAAATATTTAATATTGTTCTAGGACGAGTTCAACAAGCATATGGCTAATTTACAACGCTGTCCCAAAATGCGGAGAAGAACAAGCCGTTCAACTTGTGCGGAAATTGGCTGAGAGAAATGGGTTCTCTCATCAGCAGCACGAATACCAAACGCCTTGGCCAAGGTTGTGAAATGCATAAATATGTAAAAGACAAAAATGGGATTTCTCTATTCTTCTTTTTTATTTGTTGGCTAGTCACGCATCAAAAGTTGGTATGAGAGCATCATATTCTAGAAAATGGTATTTCTTTTATCATTCCATTTCCTTTTTTGAAACTAGATTTCTTCTGGAAAATGAACAAGATAACTTGGTTCAATGGTTCCAGTATCAGCATTTGCCAAAAAGTTACGATCGCCATTTTTTCTTCGTGAACTTTACAAGATTTCAAAAGTAAGACTTCATTCTACTCCCCTGCCCTGTTTTGTAAATGTCGACATTTTATAGCCAATAAATCGCCTCGAAGCAATTTCTCATTTTTATTTCATCGTAGATACAACAAAGAGAAGCCAATTTACATCAACTTTGTTCGTGATCCTATCGACAGGCTTGTACTAGACTATTACAGCAGAAGAAATAAATCGCAGAGTATGACGAAACAAGAGATTCACAGGAGAAATGCTCATCGTCCTGGATCTGGTAAATATGATGCATTAATGGTATTAATACGAAAACTACAACAAACTAAACACATTTTCCACAGCACATTTCTAACAAATCCATAAAATATCCTGGCCATTTTGTTTCCCTGTTACTGCATACTTACATGCTTATACCTTATTTTGTTTCGTGTACAAACACGTAATTTATTTCGAAACTTTCTTTTTTCATAAAATGTGCTTACAGGGACTGAATGGTACCATAGAACCTTTGAAGAATGCGTCCTACAAGCTGACCCTGAGTGCCGCTATACGGCTGGAGAAAAGTCATTTACTTTAATGATTCCTTTTTTCTGTGGCCAACATAACTCATGTGTGTAAGTTTTCCTCGAAACCTTTTCAAAAATATATATATTTTTCCATGTACATGTTGTATCTTACATAATCTTTTTTATTCCCTGTAAGGGATTCATTTATGCGCAAACTTTATCTTATACAAGCCTGTAATTAATTCCAGGAACATTTGATTCATGTAAAGTATGAAACTAACTTTCTCCTGTAAGCTTTCTACGGTATACGTATGAACGGTTTTCTTTATTACAAATTTGAATGCACTTTATATGTCACTTATGAAACGAATGCCACTCTGCGGCCTTGGTTCAAAAGTTTCGCCTAGACCGTTATTGTCTCTCACCAAGAAGAATAGTCTTGTTATGTATGTTTTATGGCTTTTGTTTTTATTACATGCTAACTACTATTTTTTATCCGCAGAGTAATCAATGATAGGTGGGCCTTACAGATGGCAAAATTTAACATTGAATCGGAATACTCGGTCGTGGGAGTGTTGGAAAAAATGGATCAAACACTCAGAACGCTAGAGAACTTTGTACCAAGATTCTTCACCGGAGCAGCACACCTTTACTACGAATTATGTTAGTTTACTAATACACATGTGTCCTTCAAACATGCTTCATAATATATTTATGATTTTAGGGCAAATTATACTTGTGAATCTGGGTATCACAACAATGTATGGTATTCAACTATCATAGAATAATTCTTTGATAAATTATAACGTCCCCCAAGCTGAATGCCCTTTTGGGTAAAAGTGATTCATAAAGATTGTTAGCAAAGAAATTCAACTCAATTGAATGTATTTATTAAGTAAAAATTGACACAAAAAGAAAGTTTTAATGACGGTAAGCAGTTGTAATGTCACAAACTAGTATCCGATTCAAACATTGAAGCTAAGGAAATAACGTAAATTGTATCAAGTTTCCCCACTAGAAAAATTGGAATGTATGAGCTAAGTTTGTAGCTGAATATATGTATGCGTATTTTCTATTCGTCGAAAACAACCCGATCCCAGCGAAACTTGAATGCTTAAATAATTTAATATTTTTCCTAATTATTTGATGATAAATCACTTATTATTATTACAGCGTGGATATTAGCACCTCAAAAGAGCAAGCAAGTTATATCTTCCTACGTCCGACAAATCATGGAGAGTGAGTTGTATAACGAAGTGGAACTCTACCAGTTCATTTGCAGGAGACTAGCAATGCAGGAGCGGTATCTTCAAAAAATAATAAGAAATTTTTAAAGGTGACAAATATCAGCCTTCTAGAATGCAAAGAATTCTTTTAGCTTTACAAACCTATAAGCGCAGGAAATAAAAATGATATTGATAAAAAAACTAATTTTCTAGTTACTTATACGTTCACGTAACTTTTATTAATTTTCTCAATTGCCTGGCGAATTACATAAAGTTATCAAACTAACCGTACTCGCATTTCGACTGAAAAAATCAGAATACTCAAGATATATTTTTTCAGGCCGTAAAATGTTTGTTGATCATAGTGCAAAGTGGAATTTTCACACTGGATCAGTACATTGTTTTTATTATCCTATAAGAATTTTATTAAATTGCTTCAGAGAAGCTACTCTTGAAACCAAAAATGAATCCTACAAGCGCTGCCTTACACAGACTGCAGTTAGCAGGATTTACATCAATCTCGGCCTCACTCTCTTCATGTCATGTCAGATTCATTAAATGTACACACAAGTAAAGTTACAAGATATAGTCAAGTTTTGAATACGGAGGAAACTCAGACTATAAGTAAGAAAGACCATTAAGTAATTACATAAAATCAATGTCTGACTAAAACGAGGAAGGTATTTAAGGTAAAAATTACAAACTATTCTGACGATGATGTGCCAGACATCGACGAAGTAAACTTGTGAATCAAGGACGTAAAATTTTGTTCCTATTCATATAAACAACGAATTGCATATTTCATTAAAACAACAAAGTCAAGTCATAAAATCTAACAATGATAACAATTCATATTGCTAACAATAATAACGATAACTATAACAAGGTTCGTGAAAAAGGTAAAAGGGTTGTGGTTGTGAAGTGTAAAGTAATACATATGTGTTTCTTTGAAATGGAGGGGATGATTTAACTCAATGAAATAATATATATGGTTTGCTAAATATACAAAGGTAGATACTGTTGTTTCGGTTGATACACAAATACGGGTAAAACATCCAAACTGAAATCTTCTGTTTAACTCTGTCAAATTAGTAATGTAACAAAATATCTAAAAAATAAAATGGAATTGTATACCAAAGTTGGTAGTTTTTTATTCATTCAGAACACACTTGTTCACCCGCGTCACTCCACTCAAGAAATGAGACCTAGCCTAATTGTTAAGATATTATGTTTGTGCGATTTGACTACGTATTTAATCACTATTCTGTTGCATTTCCCAAAGTATTTCCTTGTTGTTGCTTTAAAATACTGATTCTGCGGATCTAGATAAATGGATTGGGTGAGATGGTGACCTGGCGAGCCGTTTCTTTGGTAGCTTCTCCACAACTTTTTGTATCTTGGTAAACTCCAGTCGCTCTTCTGTTCTAGCTGACCAACAGCTCATGAGGATTTCCTGAGAAGGAATTATGACAGATTATGTTAAATTGTTTCCCAAAAGTCTTTAGAAAGTACGAAATTTTACCTTAACATCCCGGGAAAAGAGTGTAGGCAGTGGTTGCCTTATACCAGAGCCAACTTGCCATATCACTGCTTCAGGTGGTAGGCCTTTGTAGGGCCATTCCCCAGTAAGTAGTTCATACCAGACAGTACCGAATGCGTAAATATCAGTCCATTTAGAGAATGGGAGCTCATCGTCATGCTTAGAAATAGGCTTCAAGCATTTAATAAGTTCTGGAGCCAAGTAACATAACCAGCCTGGTGGAATGCTGAGAGAATCTCCTTTCCTGCAAGTACAGGAGCATGAACGCTTAAATCATGGCATGAACTAAGTGATTATAGTATCTAATTGTAAGTGTTTTTATAATTTGAGATGTGTAGCTAACCTGTTTCCTTGGCATAGTTTCGTCACACTGAACAAACCAAAGTCAGTGATGACTATTTTTCCGTTTCCACTCTCGATGAAAACATTCTTGGACTTTAAGTCCTTGTGAATGATACCTCTAGCGTGAAGGTAACCCATACCTTGGGTAATTTGGGCGGCAACCGCTGCCGTGCGGTTCATGTTAAACTTGTCCTTTCTCAAGTGCAAAATTGTGTAAAGAGACATGCCCTTACACATCGACGTAACTATAGCCAATCGCGGCGGTTTCATGCATGCACCCATGAAGAGCACTAAATTCTCGTGACGTGTTTTACGAAATATTGCCACCTCCTGCTTGAATTGCTCAAGGGTTTTTTCGTTGTCCAAATAGCTCATGTCGAGGAGCTTGATGGCCACGTCACCATGCCAATTTCCTCTGTACACCGTGCCAAAGTGACCCTTACCAATTTTATCTCCGATTTTCAACTCATCGTATGGGATGTCCCATTCCCTGTTAGAAAGCTGAAGAAAGAAACGCTTATGTTAATCATAAAAGCTTACCAGTTAATTGGACTATTCAGACGATTCTTACAGAATTCTGCCGGGGCCATGTTCTCTCATTAGTTTCTCCATCTGAAACTTGGCTATCTTGACTGTCAACCCGAAGAGCAAGAGTCTTCTCTGAGTCTGTGCTCCCAGATCCTGATGTTTGCGAAATTGTTCGATCTGAGTCATTCGACTTTTCAGTAGCGGTGCGGTCCTCGTTGGTAACTTCACTGAATGGTCTAGTTTCCAAGGTGACGCCACGATCGAGATCTACGTCTGCCATTTAAACATAAACTTAATGCAATTGCATAAAAAAATTTCCTTAGTAACTCAAGTAAACTTGCAAGAACTCGGACCTGGATAGTGAAATTTTGAATTCACTGTTGGAAAAGGTGCAGGACTAGAAGGAGTTGAGCTATTACAGCTCGAAGTATTAGAACTTGAATCTGGACCCTGCTGTAATACCAAATGGTAAAATTAAAATTATTTTATCAATAAATTAAATACTGGATACCATTAACTTAATTTAATTACGTACTGGGAAGGGTTGAATTAGCATGTTTGCGGGAGGCCGCGTGATTTTTCGATTTCTGCCCACCCATTTCTGATTTGGCGACGCTGGCAACATTCGTATGGGTGCTTCTAATATGCAATTTAAATGCAAGATACGTAATTTTAAGATCGCTATCCTTATGACTTACTCCATTCCACTATGACTAATTGTAAGCTCATGTTAAATATACACTAACCATCTCGCAAGTGACGAACAAACTCGTCAATAAACTCCGTCGGTAGTCCACACGATGGAGGAACCTTTGGTTCGCAATCCCTATGACATTTGAACTTGCACTCTTTGCACTTTAGTCCAATTATCATTTGCTTAAAGCAGTAATCACAAGTTGCAACTTTAAACATCTTGGAGAACCGGTGAGAAATCATGTGCCCCATTGATCTCGCCATAGTGGGAGTCCTGGGAGACTTTGGAACTTGAAGAGCCTCTGACGAATTTAAAAGTTAAACATAAATATCCTCCTCATCTTAATGTGTCGTGACGCTAATTAGAGTCTCAATTGCACAATTGTAAGATAAGAATAAAAACAATTACGTCTATTTGGATCTAGCTCGTCAACGACCTCAACGTGGGATGATGGCGGTGACTTAATTGGACTAGCTGTTAAAGGTGACGTACTACTAATACTTGACCCACCAACCGATGAGATGACTAATGACGAGCTAGTAGAAGCGGTATGACGGCCAGAGAATACGGAGTTAGACGTGGAAGTAGCCGAACCCGTACTGTATTGCAATTCCCAAGTACCGCTAGGTCCAGTTGGTCCTGGTTCTGTTGGTAATCTCTCTCTACGCTTGTGAGGCAATTGCTCCAAACTGTAACCCGTCATTAGACCGTTTCCAAAATTTAGCCAAGAGTAAGAAAATGCATTGGAAATATTTAATTTGTGAACACTCAAGGGTGGCTTGCTATACAGACTGTCACAATAATATTTTATTGAGACGACAAGAACAATGCACAGTGAAAGCGGGGGGTGGCAAAGGCGTGCGAGCCGACGCGTGCAGTTGGAAGTAGGAACATCACAAAGTTTCACATCATCGCATGAGCCATACATACAAAAAATCAAACAAAAAAGAGTGCATGCAACAGAGCCACTAATCAATACATTTATTTACATACAAGCGATAAAATTTTAAGCTGGTATAGTAAGAGGCAAATGGAAGAAGACAATAGATAAATTGAAAATCATTTTCTGAGCAAGCGATAAAAAATTTGAAGCTGTTAATTTTAAAATAATCTTACCTGACAAGATTACTTTCAGATGAAGAGTCAATCCTACTTGCAAGTTGCGATTCGTGAGATTTAGACTTGGTCAATGGGAAACTTTCCGGCTGTAGGTTACTAGAAGCTATCGTGGTGGTAACCACAGCTTGTTTCTTTTTTGTTGGTGGGGTTGTTTGAAATTTTTTATCGCCTGTAGTGAAAAATTATGATTGGATTGTAGTTGCTGTGACAGATTTGATTAAAAATACAAGTGATTTTAAATTTTTACAAACCTTTTACGGGTGGAGTCGGAGGTGGCGTTTGGCCCGGGTCGTAGGAACCTGGTGAGGTTGACGATGGAGAAAAAACTGACGAATTGGTGGGAGAATAAATGTTGGGGTGAGATCCTGGAGAAAAAGCGGGAGAATTAAGACTGGAAGGTGCCATAGTTGTTACTGGTGTACAAGGAGTTGTAGAACAGAAGTGCGATGACTGATTGGTAAGCGACCCAGAGTTTGCATGCCCATGGTTTAGATAGTCTTCTGAAGGAACAGAACTTCTAGTAGCTCTTGTTCGGCTGTTATGTGGAGATGAGGAGCTTAATCCTGCAGAGACTTCATTTTGAAGGTTCCACGAATCCCAGTAGAGATCAGACAAATCGTGCGTGACAGTTGGTGATATTTGCTTTCCATTCTCATCGCAATGTGCCTTTATAGATTCTGTATAACGCCGTAACTGCAGTAAAGCTTTTGTTAACCTACGAATTTCTTCATCATTTGCCTGATAGTCGTTCATCAGCGTTTTTAGTTCCACATCCGAGCGCTCCTTTAAGCATTCGAGGCTTGAGAGTCGAGTGCAAATGCACTAAATTGTTTTTCATGAAAAATGGTTATGACGCAAGTGGACGGATTAAGGGAAATACATAAGTAGAGCAATGTATACACATAAGTCTATGCATACCTGAATGGTTCTCGGAGTTAAACCAACAACTTGCAGCCATAGTTTTAGTGATGGTCCTTGACAATCTGGGGGCAGGTTTTCCGGGGTAATGCGTTTCTTTGCTACAAGTTGGTCTCCAAAGTGCTTCACCAGCTTACCCTAGTTAGAAAATAAGCGAAAATGAGTAGGCGTCCAAATAATATAATAAGTATATGCGTTTTTTAGGTTCCACACTGTTATACCTCTAATGTTCGGATTTCCTGATGGGTGATCTCCGCACTCATCGTACATTGTGTTCGGAGACCATCAAGCCTTTCCGCAGATAGCGTGATGATCGGATGAAGAATTTTCAACGTTTCCAACGCCGTCGCTTCATCGGAAGTACGATCCATTATGGAGAATATTGGGGTATTCCGATACTGACTACGAATGTACTCGCTTGGAACATACATACGGTTTCTTACTCTACCGTTACCGTACCAGCAACGTGGATTATAATTTTATGAGATAATTTTTTATTGCAAGCGCTCTATCTTACACCAGAGCGGCTTAATATTAAGTTTATTACTTGGCGCATTACGTTGCAAGCTTACAATTTCAAAACTGTGTCGTCCTTTAAACTTGGCCTATTATGCTCGTCACTTAACAATTCTTTTTCGCTATTTTTTGCTATTTAAGTGTAAATCTGCACTTATTTCAATACGTGCATAATGTCTAAGGTACTTATTTTTGGACGTGACAATGATATTTATTCAGCTGTGATCTTCATCGTTTCAGATGAGACAGAGAGATTGATTTATAATGCACTACTAGGTGTATTTTGCGTGTAACCTCCGCATCCGTTAAATCTTGCGATATTAGTGACAGCGACATTACCACAGCTAACATTTTTGATATAATAATTTGTTGATTTATTCATTGCTTTTCGTTATTGGTTATGAAGTAATATGAAGTATTAATTAAGCTGGTTTTTTTTAAAATAAATTCCTACTCCTTACTAGAACGTAGTAGTTTAAACTGTTTGTATGAGCAATAGATTTGCGTAGTTTGATCAAGCTGCGTAATTTGAAAGCTATGTACGATTTTCATTGGTGCATGTTTTGCATAATTGTTTTATACTATGGTTTATGCATCAATTTAAAAAAAACTCTCTCTCTCTCTCCAGTAAAGAAGAAACAGAACATGAACAAAGACCTCCTTAAATTTATCTCACTATATCCGTATAATTTGTATATGAAAGATTCATTAGGCTAATTAAAGTTTAGCAAAGTATTGCAATTTGTGCGTATAAGTTTAAATACATTATTTTACTGCATTTGCTGTCTTGGACGATTTAACAACTATTTAGCAATGCAGAGGCAATGCAAATGATAGTCTACTTTTTGCTGGGTTCTTTTTGGGTATTTTCTTGTCTGTAATCAAACAAAACGAAAACGAATTCACAACATTAACTTTTTGAAATATATACTTAGCATTCTAATGCAAAGCATGAAGTGAGCAGATTTTGAATTTAACACTTTGGAAAATCGATACACTGTCATTTTCAGCAAATATATTTTTGCTCGTTTACACTTCAAGACACGATTTCACATCTTTATTTATTGGATATTAATCGTGGACGTAAGCTAAATGAAG
>JAANSQ010000501.1:0-22988 GCA_036850885.1 Lepidocyrtinus dapeste
TCAGTTTATATTGGCTTATCAACCCTTCCATCTGCATTCTTGTTCATTAATATGTGCATATAAAATATGTGGGTCTTCATAACACCGAAGGAGCAAGATTAATTCAGTGTTTGTCATATTATTATGCAATTTGGTATTGTTCAAGAATTTAGTTTAGGATATTTTTTTAAAACTAAAGCATGTAGTTAAAACTTAATGGGATCACATGCTTGTTTTTTTTATCATTATGTACAATTCAGAGCTCATTTATCCGTCTAATGTGAATATCGATCTGAAGAATAGATGGCAAACCTATTTTTTGTTAATATTTTGAATGGAAGAAACCTGACATGTGACATGAGCAAGCAATTTGTTAGGTGAAGACATCTGCATAATGTGACAGTGATTTGAATATACTGGGTCAAAATGTTTACCTTTACAATTACAAGAACATATCTGAGCCTTAAACTCTAATAGTATTGCTATACTTTTCCCTCCATTAATATTCGAAAATGACAAGAACTTTTCCATAAAAAGACAATGGGTTGAGCCATAAAAATAATCTGTTTCTGTTGATAGGATCACAATGATTTTTGATATCGTGGTGACAGCTCGACTGATGGCGAATCGCTATATTTACATCCTCCTAAATCCCTCCAAAAACTCCCCCATTGTAATTCCAAGAAAAGAGTGACACAGAGACACACATTACAAGCTGGAATTTGCATTGTTTAAATGCACTTCATTATCATATTACCCTCAACTCAAGCCTGTTGATGGATCAAGGAGGAAGTCCAGTAAAAAAACTAATTTTTCTCCAGTTTATATTTCTTCAAAATGTTTTATTTGATAAGGTGGTTATAAAACCAAATGATAAATAACATATTCCTCCATGAAGTCCATTTTAAAATGGGTCAACATACGCCATGCGTTAATCTAATGCATCATCAGTAAAGACAGCGATATTTTGATTTCCAGCTAACAAGTTACTTTCCTCGACGGATGAAGCTGGAAAAAATTGTTGTTATTTACTGACAATCTACAAAGAACCATAAACATGACATAAAACATCACTGGTTTTTTATGACTGATGATGCGTAGCTCATACACAGTTGACAAATATTTATAGTCATTAGGGCAGGAAAAAGTACGACAAGCATTTTCAAATCCAAATATTTTATGTGTTTAGTTCCTTAATGCCGTTTTATTATTAGTGTACTCACTTAAAATTATAATTATTGCTATCAATCTCCCAATTTTGACAAGTTGACTGACACTATAGCATATGGTATTTTATCCGGAGGCAGGAACAAATCTATCCATTGAGGCTATGGATGCTGGCATCGTACCAAAAAAGAAATTATGTAGGCACTCATAAATTTCTATTGAATTGGACGTCTTCAAAATATTATATTCTCTATTTGCGCATCTCATTATTCACAAAAAGCGTAGAGGAGGACACGGGTTTATCAGTTAAAAATGACTGTGTACTGTATACTATCAACGGCTCAGTGTAATCATCATTTATTTTTAATGTTATTATCATTTTGAAGCCACATTTACAAGAACGGACACAAAGCAGTCATCATAAAAATGTAATCAGTCAGCCAGTCAGTCAAGAAGAACAAGCCATCACGTAATAAGAAAAGAACGCACAAACCTTTGAATATTTTTCTCTGTAGATTTGACTTGAGCTTCATTACCCATTAAAAGTTTCCTTATTATTTAGACTACCCTGGTTTTACTCCAAGACTGTAAGACTCGAGTAAATATGTAATTTCGTATGCGCACACACGAGCTTACATGCAATATCCACTTCCATATTACATTATTTCTACACATTTTTTATTAAGTATTCCATTAACATTTTCTATTTTTTTGGAAAAAAAATAATCTAGTGACGAGCGGTGTTTTCTATGCATTCCCAACAACAATAATTTTTTCGCAAGCTGTGCGTTTTTCACCATAATAATGCTGTAATTAGTGAGTGATGTGCAGCAAATTAAAGGTTGATGTGCTTAGATAGATGATATCTCATAGACAGCCAGCTTTTAAAGCATCAACTCAAAGTGTACGGACGAGAGGGATATAAAAATTCCTAGTAATTTTTATGATGGTTTATCATTATATCATTATTATATTGCATGGCAGTTGTCCTGTGGCTATTCTTGCTCGGCCGTGCAAAATTTTAAGGAGTTTTAAGCCATGTAATAAGCTTCAATGTTATGGTATTTGTGGAGCTTCCTCACCTTTTCCTTCTGCTCTGTACTGCCCAGCTCATTTCGTTTTCGTTGACTGCCCTCATTTTTTCGCGAGAACATGAAACTCATTGCGTAAATGTGAAGAGAATGTGCTTCTGCTTCCTTTATAAGAACATAATTTGTTTAACACCAACTTAAATTCAAGCCATGCCACATCAGGCAATTAATGAGGCTCATCTCATCCATTTTTTTCACCAAATTATTCTTGTTTTGCAAAAAAGCCAGCTAAGGTGGAAATTAATGAGTGTTAGATTCTAAAAAAGTAAGGTTATAATTAATTTTTATGCCATAATTTCTGTCTGCTTACTCAAAATAATATTGCCGAGAATGTTGTAGCTGAATGAAACGTGATGCATTTGAACTAACAAAAGTAGGCTTTACGTCAGAACTTAAAGGTAAAAGTAAGTTCACTGGCTCTCTTTTGACAGCTTAAGCACACATTTTTTTCTCAAATGTCGGAAGCGAAAGGAGCGAAAATTTATTTTTTTTCGTAAAGTTAATTTATTTTCTAACGCTACTTTTAAAATTTATATACATTAAATTATTTCATTTTTTCCTAATCAATTACGCTTTGAGCTGATGAGTTCTTGTTTAATTAATATTGACAGACACTTACAACGTTAAGAACTTACTGTGTGTACACAAGCAAGAATTGTGTGCTTCTGCCATTATCTCTATTGAAAAATCTAGCCATCATCCAATCTGCATGGGAAAGAGGGAAGTGCCGCTTTGAATCTTAAATTACTACTGTGAGTTTATATTAATATTAGCGCTTATGTATTTTTGCCACTTATTGACGCTACTTTGCTTTGACGATACAAACACCAAACACCTCAGTATAAAGTGCAGAAACTTCATTAGACCAAACAACAAATCAAATAAACATTACAATTATTAGCCATTGTCAGCTGTTTGTATGGTTTGTCTCAATCCATTTTAAAAAAGCGCGAAATTTGTACTGATGCAATTTTCGTATAATTATTGTCAGCTGTCAATCACGCTATACAATCGTAAAATCATTAAATGTAAGAGTTGGCGGTAATTATGAAATTATAATTGTATTAAAAACAATCATTACAGACGACGCACGTCTACATGATAAGCTACGGTATGTGAAGAAAATATCCTCCTATTAGGAAACTGTACTGCAGACAAGGGTACGCATTACTCTAAAAGAACCTGTCAGAAAGTTATTCTTTCTTCCATTAAAATGAAGAAGGAGGGATTAATGTGAAGCAAAGCAAAGGATATAATAAATTTTATTATGCTTTTCCTAAAAAAATTTGCTTTTTCTGACCATGTTCATGCATTACGTTATAAGCACATTGTGATTTATGTACATAGGCTATTTCCCCGCAGTATATTATATTTACCATAGCTGAAATTAAGGAGTCATACAGTTTTGTTAAAACATGTATGTAAATTGTAAACTCCTATATTCACTTCACGAGAAAAGAACAAGTTTTCAGCGAGCAATTACAGTTGACTAATTGCTTAACAATGAGTTTAGACGCATGTACACTCTTTCTGCAGAGCATAATTTTTTGAACGAGTTTCATTGCATTATTACCATCTAATTTACTTTTCAGTTGTGTTTTTTTGATCATGATGATGTTTATGACTTGAAATAAATAACAATGGCCGTACACCAATTCGTAATTATCTGTTTTTACAGACTCAGTGACTACACTGTATGGTTATCACTGGATGTCTGTGTCGAAAATTTTATACTTGTTGCATTAGCACAAGAACACGCTCTAAACGCTCCTTTTACAATACTTTTACATTTTTTTGATCGCCCAATTTATTGAAGTATTTTAAAGTACCTATCTAATGTCGAGTCGAGATCTTTTTATTACAAATCAGATTTTCAAAGTAATTTTCGTGTAAATTTGAAGGACAGTTAAGTTACCTACTCACAAAAAAATTATTTATATTTGGTATGAAGTATGAACAAGGATAGGGAATGATGAGAATTACAGGGTGGATCTCATTGAAAACTCATTTACCCGTAGTTTCCCCTTCTTGACTCGTTACCTATGTGTAATCATAATGGTTAATAGTAATAATAATAGACCTGGTTTTTATCATGACTTGAGCCTAGACTCTCAGGTTAGTTTTTTCACGGACGGAAAAGCAATTTGTAATTTTCTCTCGATGAAAAGGAGCATTATATGTAATCATAATGATGATGATAATGGTAGAGTGTACGAGCTTTTGATCACTACTAAATGACTAAAATAATTAAAATTAGTAATTTAAAGTATGAAAGGAGGCTTTTCATTTCGCATTAAAACATTATTAAATGAGGTGCCTCTACAAAAATAGGGGAACGTAAGATGCTCCTTCCGCAATTAATATACTTTTTTTATATAAAAGATGATGAGTTTGCGCATGTAAAATATTAGCTAACACATTAATTTACGTTGTTTTACAGGTTATATGTTTTAAAGTAGAAAATATGTTGTTTTTTTAATCGAATCAAGAATGATTCACACTCTAGCCAAAACACGTACTGGCCATTGTTTGCTAGAGATTGTTTAAGCAAACTGTAAATGATGTTCGTAAATTCTCGGGCATGACTTCCCCCATATGAAAAGTAAAGTAAAGTATGCACACGGCTTCCAGAAAATAATAAACTAAAAACGATTTAAAACACATTTTTTCCAAAATTAAATTACTTGTCCTATTTAAGTCATACATAACATTAGAAGGTATTTTTTTTTATCTTGATGAGGCAAGTAAAACAGGCACGGCTTGAGCATGTCTTGTTTCTTTTCACAAAAATTAGAATTTTGCTAGAGGCCAGGCCTTTTTAATGCTCGGTCTTTTAGTCACCTGCTGTTACATCTTTCATGAAATGTCTCATGAAATTTTGGGATATGTCTTATTTTATCTACACTGCGAAACGAGTTATTCTTACTAGAATTTGCGCAAAAGTATTAAGAAATACTGTGAACATTTCATGTAATTGACTTAAGTTTGGATAAGCTTTAAAAAAAATCTTTTGTTAATTATGCTTAAGGTACACAGGTCTGAATGTATGTTTTCTTGAGAATTAGACACTTTAACCTGATGCAATGGTATGGCCAACAAGCTTTCACCAATCATATTTTACCCGTATAGTAGTTTTGCCATTGTAATGTTCTCCTTTGAAGTAGCTCCTGGTATACAATGAAAAATCATCTCGTAATAAATGATTTGACACTAATGGTGATTACCTCTACATGGGAGAAAATGATGTGATTATATACGCATTGTAAGGGAAAAGTCATAATCGTTAACACCCTTTTTCACAATAATATACCTTAAATAGAAAATTAAACTGCTTAAACGTGCACTTTACGTCTTCCCAAAAACTGACAAAAAAGGTTCACATTATTTCATTTTTTTAACGGAAAATATAAGAAAAATGGACTGTGTGGGCAAGTAAATGGAAATAATAGTGCTGCCCATTTCACGAACAATACCATTTAATGCAGCTAATGTAGGATCTTATAATGATGATGCTTGCTCACAGTGAGGTTCCAATTATCAAGATGATATTAGCTTGCTAAGGAGGCTCATTTTCTTGGGAGGAATGATGACAGTAAAAAGGTAAAATATATAGGAGATGGGTCTGCTATTAGATAATAATATAGCGCAGTTTCATACCTTTTTTAAAGGAATCATGTACCTCTCAAGATGGAGCATTCCAAGACACCCATATTTTCTCATTCCATCTGTTTCTCAAGCATTCTCGAAAATGATCCCATTGTTGCAGTAAAAACTAAGATATAATTCCACTTGTTGAAGTTGTTTCGTTGTGACATTATTACCGGTATAAATAATCATAGTTAGCTATTAAGTTGACTCAATGGCCCTGTTTTCAACAACAGCAGCAGCACCTCAACAATTTTTATTTTTCTTTAAAAGATATGCATACCTCATCGAAACCTGCCTCTCTTTATTTTCTGTCTGCTTACATTCCTCCCGTTTTGAGCAAGCGGAGGACGTGATTGCTTTTCTTGGAATGCCTCTAGGTCTGCCTTTTCGCTTTGTTTGCTGGTCAGAAACAAGGTATTATATGGAGTACATGTTGAAGACCAAGACAAGATGCTTTAAAAAAGTTGGACTTTTTATGTATGTGGGAAGTCAACTGGTATTAAGGTATGCACCCACATTCCTCTCGTTTTTTCAGTGAGAAAACTTCAACTGCCTTGCATTCCCTTTTTGTGTGCTCGCTGGGCTGGCGTGTTGCCTATTTCATTTAAGTAGACGAAAATCTTGTTCATTTATTATTATTAGTAAGTGGTATGAGCAAAGCGTGGACAGATGCGCAGTCAAGTTCAATGAAAATCTAGTTTAACATGTCAAAATGGAATGTGTAACATTTAAAAATCTATCGTTTTGTAGGTATTTGAGTGAGGCTTTGTAGAAACAATGGACAATCTGATGTGCGGGACTGTCACATTAGTATAGCTAAATGGGTTTCTTTATAACGAGTTAAGAGAATAAGAGAATCATTTTGTAGAAATATACGGTCACTTGCTTCGGAAATCTATGGGGATGCGTAGGTTTAGGCAGTTTCTCCACTCTTTCCTTCGAGTGTAAACTAGCATTCACATAATTTAATGGACTGCTAAGGACACAGTTAACTGGGCAACTATTTTTGGTATTTTTGTCTTTCCTATTGTCACGGGAATCAGTTACTTGTATAATGATGGGTTGGGAAGGACCGATGAGCTTGATAATGACCTTTGTTTTATTTACCAATATTTTCGTGTTAAAGGGAAGATTACAACCAGTACCTACATCAGCGCCACAAATTCAAATCCGCGGTTAAATTGAATTCCACTATGCATTAGGTATTCAGACCCTTACGTGCAAAAATGCCAGAATTTCGAGGTGAAAGTATAAATGTGTGCAATTATTAGCAAAAAAATATTATCATATAATTTATTTTCAAATTTGATTACAAAATATTTGTTTTTATTTGGCCGAAACTTGACCAATCAGTACCTTTAGACATTTTGCTTTTTTTACCTATTTGTCGCAATTTCGCACAATATAATCTGCAGCATAGATTTTTTCAAACTTTTTTACTAACAAAATTCAACATTTACTATGAGAGAAAATGTAAGTGCTTGTCATAATAGCTAATTCTTAAACATTAATGAGATTAAGACGGATTTTAAAATGTGTGTGTAGGTTGAAGCAAGATTCTCATGAAAATTAATTAGTTTCTATCTCGAGGGCAATTCTTACAGAATAAATTACATCCTGAAGTAATCTCTCGCATGAGGAACATGAACTAATCAATATTACGGGGGAAAATGCTTAATAATAATAATGTCGATTGTGTACTGACAGGGATGCAGTAGCATGGGTGAATATTAAGTATTTAACGTAATAACTAACATTCCATTCAGTACTGTTTATGCTTATAATCAGTTGATTAATACCACATGTTTAATTAAGTTATCTGACTAATAATAATAATAAAAATAATAATAAATGTCACGGTGTAATATCAACACTGCAACTGCTATTGTCATTTTTAGACTTGAAAGCAATAAATATTTAGTGATAAGAGGTTTACTAAGTTTCGTTTGCAATGGTTATTTTTTATAATACTTTTCAAGGGTAATTAAGTTAAGGAACTAGAAGGATGAACAAGTTTATTTACCATAAATGATAACGTTTTCAATTTACTCCGTTACAGTTGTCGCTTTTGATCCTTGTAAGTGCTCCATTTCTTCTTCATCCGAATACTCCTCGTCCATCACGATATCTTCGTCACCACTCATCTCTTCTGACAAGTTTCGGGTTGAAGAGTCGGCAGAAATGGCGGAGCTATTCAAACCGGGACCGTTTCCGTTAGGATTTTCCAGCCGTTTCGCCTTCGTGCGTCTGTTTTGAAACCAGATTTTTACCTGGCAGGTATTAATTACAAAAGTTTTAACCGTTTACATAATGCTTACCCCTTCATTTGATAATGGGGTTAACGATGAGAAAGCATAAACTCGAAATGACTACTAATCCGTGCTAAAATTTTGTTATTTTTCAATCAAAATGAGGTATTTATCACAGCCATACTAATGACGCAAAATTTTAAGTGCTTGAAATTCATAAAATTTAAAAGTAATTTTTATCTAAATTGCTTTCAGAGACTAGATATTCAAGTATGCTAAAAATAAAAATTTCTTGTACTTGTCATTTGTTCCCACTGAAATAAATTGTAGGGACAAGTCTGCATGAACAAGCATAATGATAGGCTCACATCGAATTATTTTTTTGTAAGCAATTGTGCATGTTTCTATATCGATAGCCTTTAATGAAGACAACAAGATTAGACATTGAAGTAGAATGACAATTTGTAACTGCAAAATAATCATTTGAAGCGCCATTATTTCTAATAACAGTGACAATCTCATAGAACATGTCGTTTAAATCACTAAATGTCCTGATAATTTGCAGAGATAACAGGAGTTGACAATTGTCAGGGAACCGACCCCGTCTTGATTTGTCGCTTTGCGTTAATTAAGATAAGCTGGGCAAACAATAGTGTCTAATCATTGGCATAGAAACATGGATGGTAAACAAGCTCAGAGTAAATTAATCTAGACACCGTTGCAACAACTACATGAACATTTGCAATGCAAGCAAGTTTTTCTACATGATTGACATGAGCTGCACCATGTATCATTATAATTTATCATTTAATTAGCCAAAGAAAGAACAATATTCTCTAGACTCACCTGAGTTTCTGATAGAGACAAAGCATTCGCTAGTTGCTTCCTTTCTGCTCCCACCACGTAATGATTTCTCTCAAATGCATGTTCCAGTTTGAGAAGTTGACTGGGGCTAAACGCAGTTCGGATACGTTTAGGTTTGCGAAACGGTTGTAAAAGAAAACCAGGTAGATCAGGACCTAAATACAAAACAAAAGACATTTTTTTTTCAATCCATTTAATCTCATCAATCATAAAAGTACCCCAAAATTTTATTGACTCGGCAATCTACAATTTATTCAGCTATATTCATGCATTAAACATGAAAAGGGCAGCTATTATCATCGCCGTATAATTCCTTCACTATTTCACTAATAAGGAGAGGAGAAGCGCTGTTAGCAAACTAATACAATAAATCCTTTTTCGAGACACAAATAAGTATCATTTTTCAGTCGCCTCAAGGTATAAAACTGATACAACTCCATTATTAATAACGTCTATAAAAAGTATAAAGCCATAATTGGTCCATGATATATTATATCTAGTTACAATTTGGTTTAAAAACCAATACATGGGAATACATTAGAGGCGAATCTATCCAAAAAAATACCGCCGTCATCATCATCATCAACGGCATTCACCACTTTTACCAAACTCCTTAAATGAGAATATGGAATAATAATGATGGGTTCAAATGACTCATAAATCATGCTATTTGTTTTTTGCTCTATCATTATCTCTGAAAAGTATCTCAAAATCTTAACCAATTTTATGTAGTGTAAGGATGCATCCATTTTTTTTCTTGATAAAGTTGGCCAGATTCATTTTTTTTTCATTTGGCAAGTCACAAAGCATACAGAGTAGAGGAATACTAAGATGGCTTTGATGGATGGCGTTGTTGATGGGAAAATAGTGACCAAGAATGTAAAGAAAAAGTTGCCGTTTGTTCAATTCACGCCCTGTTTTCCTCGAGAAGCCTTCTTCTTCATAATATAAAACTATTTATCCATGTTCACTGATTCTAATCGTTGGATATCATCAACATCTTCAGAAATCATCATTAACATAACATATGCACAAAAGTCATCAATAACAAACGAGATGAATGTTTCTAAACAGGGGAAAAAGACAATGGCGAATTAATTTTTGTTGGCTATTTTGTTCTTGTTTAGTTTCATTTTCTTTTACGTAGCGAAGAGGCCAAGTTAGGCCAAGTCTACCTACTCACTTCACTTTTACAAGTCTTTATCCTTTGATATTTACATCACAATAACTAAAAATCGTGATCATTCCATTAAATTTTATAATAAGGAATAAAGTGTTCTCTCATTATTGTGATGATTATTACTTGGTTAACTTGGCGCACGCTATTGTGACTAGCCCACGATTCAATAAAGCCTATCAGTTTTAACAATAAACACTAATTTATTATCTTTGCTTTAAAGTGGACAAAACTTCTAAAGTAATTGAGGAATAAACAAGAGGAAGGATAACAAACTGTGTGTAACTTTCAGGGAAATATTTTTTTATCATATCGCATCCATCATGTCAATATAAATTCCACCAAGGGCATTGTGAGATATTGATTGCTCTTTTAATTTTAAAGCCTACCTTACGTCCAACTGAACTTTGACAGTTTGAGTATCGCTCGAAAATCTGTGTAAACATGTAGTGATACCACTATGGAGTGCTTAATAAACTCATGTTACAAGAAGGTAAAACCAAGAATGCGTTTCTAACTGTAAATCTATCAAGGAATGATAATTGCTCCTGAGCAAACATTATATTTAAGTACACGCCCCATTAAGTCCACCTGTTTGTTAGCTTCTGCTTGTTAAGAGGCGAGAGTATAATGAAATTGTTGTACGCTTTTCCTTTACACCAGTACGGCACGCTTTTTACCCATTAACCAGCATTGTTCCGCGGAGCCATTTAACCACTTTGCTAAAACGCTTATGTTTTCCTCACGACTTGTGATAATTACGATGATAGGTTTTTGTACTCGCACTTTGTACGTGGCAAAAACATAAGATGCAAACTGAGATTTGCTCTAATTAATGCATGATTTATTGCCAACTTCACCTCGAACACAGCATGCTGCCAGTTAAATGAGTGAAATGCAACCAATGTAAACTTACAGCTACTCAGCGAGAAACGCCGTCAATCAACATAAATTGTACGGTAACTTACGACCTTTCTTTTATAAGAAATCAATTGGATAATTTGGAAATAGAAACCTCTATCCGGCGATTAGCTCAAGAGCCAAGCCATGTGTCATTGTTTCTGTTGGTTTTGCTTAATTAAAATCTTACGTTTGCCCCGGAGTACTATAACCCAAAACGAATATTTATTAGCAAGGAGGAAGGTTGAGTAAACGGGCGCAGCAGTTGGTCCTGTTTTAATCACGCCTTTATCTCCTGAAAAGAATCAAAAAAATTTTTACATACCTGGCCCAAATCTATGAGGAAGCAATCTTGACTGTTTGGCCAAAAACCATGGGTAAAAAGGATGACTTGCTGCAGGATGCGAAGCATGATGGTGTGGAGCAGAATGATGTGAAGGAATCCAGCCTGCAATTCCTGGATGTGATTGCTGATGTTGAGCTTGAACTGCAGCTGCAGCGGCCGCCGCTGCGAAATTCATGATGGGATATCCAGAAAATGGAAAGGAACCAGGGTGACCAAAGGTAGGATGATGAAAATGGGATATACCAGAAGCTGTGATATGCGAAGAAACTGGAGTGGGGTTAACGACTGGATTTGCACGGTTTAAGGGTGAAGTTGGAGGGGGACTCTTTACGCCATTATTTCCTTGAGGACTTGGTGATCTGGAAGGATTGTTTGATGCAGTGATTGTTGGACTGTGCCCGCTTTCACTCCCTCCATTTTTTTCATGCTTTTTGATAACATTGCTAGTAGGGGATGCTATTCCCGGACTACTTTCAGATGAGCTATGGCTCCCTCGAGGAACCATATGATGCAGAGGAGGGTAATGTAATTGCTGAGGATGATGATTCTGTATAGGGATTGGCCTTGATAGTGGCGCTTTTGAACCATTCTGCTCATTACTTCTATTGAGTAGCTGATGATGAAGATGATGATGATGTAATTGAGCGAATGGTGCGATGATTTCATGGGATGCTCTTCGCAACAAGTCCCCAGAGCCTTTTCCCGCGGTTTCAGCACAAGAAGGTTCCGGGCTTGGAGTGGTAGAGTCTTGACTATGTTCGGTGGATGAAGCTCGATGAGATCGGATATCACGTGACTTATTTGCTAATTGCGAGTCACTTATTTTACTCTCTTTCTCCCCGACAATGGAGTCAATGGAGAAACCAATTTTGGGCTTATGCCCTAGGGGTATCTCAGCCGATGTTGGTGCTAATGGCATCATACTAATGTCTGTTGGCGCGATATAAGAAATGACCATAAATTTAAGTAGTTTTTTCCTCAAACTCGAAATCTCAAATTCCTCAGCATTAATTCCGCAGTCTATAATGCTCATCTTGATCACCAAAAATTAATAAATTTGGAAACACTTTTGCAATCATTAGTCTACTAAACTAGAATGTCTGAGATGAGCCAACAAATCTGTATAGTGTAGATAACCTTTAAAGGTCAGCACTGTAACTCGTAACTCATTACGTTTTACACACTTCACCTTCACTTACTTCGTATTGCATTTCATACAAAAACGGTAACCGATTTATTAAGTTGTCGTCAACATCTTATTGAGGAATATTAAGTGGGATCAGATCAGATCAAGCCCTCTCCTCAGATTACACGCTTGCTATTCTCCATTTACCAAAACAAGGAAGATCTGTCCATGCGGTTACTTGCAGAAAGATCTTGAAGTGACTGACTTGGCTTCTCACCACACCACCACCACCACGAAACACACAATCCATTTATTGCTTTTGTTGTGAGTGTTAAGTCACGCCGTGTGTGTGAGAACTGAGAAGAGCAAGTGGATAGAGGAATACTCTGTTTTTAAAAGGAGATATGCATGGAAAATTCTAACTTCTTTTGCTCTCAGCGGGTTCTGAAGTTCTGATTTGTGTGTAATGCGCTTTTTTCATTCATCCACGTTATTTACACCCTTTTTGTGTAGGTAGTTTTATTTACGCGCACGCAAACACAATAATTTTTAAAGTGTGTGCATTATGTGCGAATGAGCAAGTTTAAAATGTCAATTAGTCTAATGTAGTTTTTTCATTTGGGAAGAGCTTGATTGATACTAAGAAAATGTACAGCTCAAGGTGTGTATTTTTAATTTCATCAATGCTTGACTGGCAGAGTCTCAAAAAAGTTGCTTGATCACGTTGTTCTTCTTCCCTAAACAGCTTTTAGCTATGGGCCTAACTGCCGTGAAACAATAAAGAGGCTTCAATGTATCAATTACTCTAAACAAAGTTTGGCACTTAGCTCCTTAAAAGGAAATCAGGTAGAGCTTGAATTTTCCAATTACAAAGGTTTCATGGAGGCAACCCCGTATTTTGTTAAGGGGATTGCTATAAAGATTCTAGTATTTCTTCCGAAAAAAAATTTAACCTTTTCTTAATTAAATGTCGGAATAATTAAACTGTTGAGAGTTATATGTATAATTATTCGCAAGATATTGTAAAGATGATGTAATCAATTCATTTGAATTCAAGCGTAAAAACTACTCTAGAATGTTTTTACCACTTTCCTCATCTCTTTAGAGTTCTTAGATGACAGACCGCCTAGCTCTGTTTTCGCATCATCATTATCATAACTTGATAATAACCCGTATCATTTCTCGAAATGGGATGATCAGATCATCTTAAAATGGCTTGTGCAGCACCTCTCTTCTCTGATATCATCATCATCAGCTATGATTGCAGACGACGATAAAATTGCTGGCTAAAGTGGTAGTCAATCTTTTTATGTTTGTATGAGAGCAAAAAAACCAGCAAACTTGGCAAATGAGAACTTTTTGATGACGCTATGATGGCCAAAAGAAAGGGTAATATTTCCCCGGAAAAATAACATCCTCTTTACAAAGGGAAAGCTTTTATTATATAACAAGTTTGAGAAACTTTTTCATGACCTTATCAAAAATATTAGACAAGGAATGTATAGATACATATAGTCTAGTCAAAAGCTTTTTTAATACCTCTTGCAAAGTGATGCTTCGTAAAAGGGATCATAGCTACTGAAATTCCTATACGAGATAGAAAGGAGCGTAGGAAAAGTCTTACGGAATTACTTTTACGACAGGCCGATCTCTTTATGATGGGAAATGCTATTAGTTGAAAGGCTCATTCTGGCATGCCTAAACTGGCAGTCCCAGCAGTCTCACATGTAATTCCGTTTTTGTGCCCGAGTCAGCAGAGGAGGGATTTCCTAGTCCCACCTCATTCCTCCATAATATACCGTAATATCAAAAACTCTCTCTCTCTCTCTCTCTTTCTTTCTCTCTCTCACTCTCTAGCGGACGCATAGAAACACAACTCGAGCAACTCGTTTCATTCTAATTCTTTCCCTTTCCTAGTAATAATCGAGCCGTTTTTATGTATTAGAGAAGTTGAAAGAGTATCCTTTTATGTACACACAAAACACTCATTCGCAGTAAGTAATACTCTTCTGCGTGCACACATCATCATCATCACCTAGACTACCACCACAGTGTTTGCGGTGGCAGTGTTGCTCTTGATGATGATGATGGGTCCAATGCCACACTAAATCCCTCATATAATGAGATTTTTGATACCAACTTGGCGCATAAAAAACATTTTTGCCTTTTGCTACCGGTTTAGAAAAAGGAAGAACTTTCTTTATCTCGTATGTACTGGGATAATTTTGCTGGCTGAGCTCTTTGTTGATTAGATCTAGAAAAAAGATGGTGGTCACATAATCAAAAAAATAAAAAAAGATTTTTTTCCAATCTTAAATCCACTCATGATGTGACTGTCAACTTAATCCGGGTTGCAAAAGGATTTTAACTAGATCTCATACCAGGCAAAAGGGTTAATAATGAAGACCATAAAAGATTCTTTTATTTTTCTAGCTTTCTCCCTCTTGCTTTACAATGACTTAATTGGAATGGCTCGTGTGAAATTTTACACTTGGTTGGTGTACAAAATGTAATTAAATAGGTTTGAGGATAGAATCAGCAGAAAATACGGAAAGCATACGAAGATATCAGTTTACCCCAAATCATCGGAAATTGGGAAAGGTACTAGCAGTAGCGAAGCGTTAATGACAAGTACTTATAGAATGGAGACATAATAAGCATAACAGGTCAGATGGCAAAATTGGAGCATGACCACAAGCATTGCGTGGCATGACTCAATCAGAATGGCCTTTCATGACTTGGTATGTCGTGCAGAACCAGTGATTTTTACAAAGACGAAATTATTACGTTTTAAAAAAAAATTTGCAACTGCAACAGACACTTTCACACAGAGGAATCCGCCTTCTCCGAGTCATAAACAAGGTACGTATGCGCACCTATAAATTATCTTTCTGGTGATCGGAAGCAGTGAACTGTAATTAGAAGAATAAAATTGGCTCTGACATCTGGCAGCGTTTGCAATTTTTTTAAACCTTAAAATCAACCATGAAAACCATGTCAATATCTTCTGTGTGGCTTGGCTTGCCCCAAAGAAGTTACTTATTCATGCTGCATTTTAACGAAAATATATTCCTTATGTTTGTTGCATTTTATTTTTTTAAAGCGTTTTACAATTTTAAAAAAATATGAAATATGATAAGCCTAAGTTTACCCTTAAAGAGAAGATAGGTTCTACCAAAGTTCAATTCTAAGCGGAATTTATTACAGTAATTTTACTCCTTGTTTAAAACAAAGTAATCAACTGTCCCTGTGTCTTGGTAAATCAACATAAACGCACGCCTCAATATTTGCGAGAGCATCATTTCCTTCATCAATTTCCTAAAGCATTTTAATGGAAGTTTAATGTGCCGGGCTTGTGCTAACATTAAAATTGATCCTGACTCATTCCAATTTAATGGGCTTTTATGTCCTGTTCGCTTACACGCCTTGGAAAGGCATCTCATCCTGTAAAAGTACCTTTAACATTCGAGTCGATTTAGCAAAGGCAATAAAATTAAATAGTGTACGCAATTATACAAAAGTATAAATAAACATTGAGCGAGAGAGAAAAAAGGATGACAGAGTTTTTACGACGGGATCACACTGGTTGATGTCATCGTATAAGGTAAACATTAAACAAGAGAAGAAGTACCATCATCAAACTTCACATCGCACACACCATCATCATCCAAGCAAAAACTCAAATTTCATTCTGAGAATCAAACAACGGCTTACTTTTACTTTCGCTCTTTACTTGATTTTTTTATATAGGTGTAACTACTAGTTTGCCGCCCAGCTAGTTATGTTATGCTAAAGTGGAAAAGGCTTAACCTTTTACGCATCATCTGGCTTAATAAAAAGACCTCTTCTCGTTTACACACAAGAGCAATTTAACCAGACGTGGAGGATAGAATGACACCCCAAAAATAAGGATACAATACAGGACAAGCAAAGCTAATTGAAAAATAATATTTTGAAGAGATGGTGATCCTTAATATTGCCTCCCAGGCTGGGTATGATGAGATGATGGGGTTTAAAAGCAGCAGAAGTGTTTTCTCTAGTCGAGCTCCTGATGGAAGAATTTAGTTTAGCATAAATTGCCAAACTAAAGAAAACATCTAATGTAAAGCATTATACCCTACGTATTCAGTAATAACAACAATAATGATATATGATTAGAAAACGTTTTTCGGCCAGTCTTAGCAAACCACATTAACTACATGGTTCGCAAAACCCTGAAAACGCACGTACTCTCATCATAGTATAATTTACGGAAGGATGCTACATAGATTCACTAGGAGAGATGCTGATTTTTTTAAAGGATGTCTTGCTCATTCCCACTTCCCAACGAAAATAATTTAAGCCTATTTCGTATGTCCCCTTCCACTTCTTCCAATGCGTCTGGCAAATGGAACGGAGGATCAAAAGCTTTTTGTTTGGCAAACATCATATTCTCCTCCTTTAACATAAAACCACTCCATTACATTATGGATGTGTGGAATAATAACAATAATAATAATATCAAGTTGTGTGTTCTCTATGAATACTGACGAGGAGGATCAAAGAAGAAAACAGCGCTTCCATATATTTTTCAAACTGTTGGGGTTGAAGGGGTTCCCATATCTCTTTGAGTTTGTATCCTTTTAACTAATGTCAACAAAATTGTTAGGTCGCGTCTCTTTTTACGAGTGTAGCAGATTGCTCCAGAGGGCCAACCTTAACGTTTTTTATCATATTACTTGGTCGTTTTGCTTAACCTAAACTTTTTTAGTTTACTTTGCAGAGGGTCACGTAATTCAGTAATAATAGTGACAATAAAATAAAACCTTTCCTGGCATAAAAAATTACAAAGTAATGATGGAAGAAATACATTTGTTTAAAAAAAAGCACCGCTCATACTAAAATGGATATAACTGTATTACACTTTTTAAAAAATATTTGATTTTTTCGAAGCCTTCATTATTATGATTAGGCAATCAGTACTACCACCCGGTAACTATTATACTATTTTTCCCGTATATTTTCTATATCCGAGTGTATAGCTAAAATTAAAATTATTTGTATAATCCGCATGAGGCAAGGTTTTGGGGTTTCGTTTTCTCTGTTAATCTAATATGCATGGTTAAAGTTGGTGATGAGATGATTATAGAGTATAATGACTTGATCACGCATGCATGCAACACAAAAACACCAGAAAAACCTAAGCATTCATGTATTCGCTGAAATATAACATGAGAAATTAATAGGGATTATTTTGAAGGTGGCTTAGCTAATGGCTTGCGTTTCTGCCTCTACGCGTTTCTACACGAAGAATATCTAATTATTTATGTATCCGTCCAGCTCATTCAAATTCATGTGAATTTCTCTGAAAAAAAAATCGTTTTATCCAACGAGCTCACTTAGAAACACGCTCATCAGCAAAATTGACGTAGAAAACGAGCAGCATATGACATCGCTTGGTGGTCTGCTTTATAACAAGCCGTGTTCTTTCTTTATGGAGAATCTCCTAGTCTTTGCTATTCATTTGCATGACAGTCTGAATAAAAAGGACTAGTTAGGAGTAAATTTGCGTAAAAATGTGTAATTTTTGTATTTTGGGATGCTCAAACGTGTAATTATCGTTTGGGTGATAATGAGCGCATTATGATGGTGGGAGGTACGCTAATTTAAAGAAAACTGTTATTATGTACGATTCTTAACCAGCGCTAAAGGCAAAAACATGGGACAATGAAGACTATAGTCTTTTGGTGGTGGCACTATCCTATTAAAATAATTCGAGAATTTAAACTAAAACCCTTTGCATATATCATCATTATGCACAATTTATTTTCCATACGTCACTTTCTAAGTTTCCTCGTTAAAGTATGTCTTTTAAATTGCTTCGTTCGAATCGCATTGATGGTTACCCTTTTATCCCCGTAATTATAAAAATATAAGCTAAATTGCAAGGCTTAACTTCTGCCTGTGATTGTGTGAACGAGGAAGCGCTCATGACATGTTTATTTAAGCTCTTTGGACATAATAATTATTCACAATTTTTGCATGCACTAAAGTAGCACCAATGAGCTCATCAGCATCATGCAAATACTGAGCGAGGCTTTGTGCATATAAATCCTTATCACGTAATACAATCGAATTTAATTATAATTCACTAAGAATTTTTATGGAATTAATTTGCACGGGTTTTCAATTTTTATTGTGACGAGGAAAAGTTTCTATGTGAAAGCATACATAAGTCCTATAGGATTTGTGTGGCACTAACCCTAACACGCCCATTCTCATATGAATAAAATTTAATTAAGAGGATTTTAGCGATGGTTTAACGAAGGCGAAGGATGAACTGTTTGTTATTGTGTGAATAGTGTTTAAACAAATGAATATTATAATGAGCTATTATGAAAAATAAATAGACGAGCTTGCATGAAAAGGGGAGGCGGGATATGGAAATGCTTCAAGTAATCAAAAGAAATTGTAGCTGGTTGGTGGTAGCACAAAACTATTGGGCAAGGCTAAACTTTCAGTAAAAATTGATTTTTTATTTATGTCATGAAAGTATGTCTATTCAACTTTATTAGATTAAATATGCGCAAGGCGTTGATTAAATGGGACAGCTGTAGACACACATGAAGTTATTTTGCGAGCAGGTTTACTCTTTAGAAATAAATGACAAGAGCAAACACGCATATCTTTACCGTCTTCCAAGCTATCCTCTGTGATTAAAAAGTAATGAGCAGTTCTAAAGTATTCATTTTCCTCTAAAATGCTGATTTCTAATTATGTTTTAAATAGGGCCTATAAAGCGGACATAATGGCGTCGTTTGCTTTGTTAATTCTTAGGAACAAAGCTCTCATCAAAAAGGAAACTATTCTGAAATAGCACAGCTTGAACAACTTTGTTTAGCAATAGAACTGAGAGAAAGCTGAAAAATAAATTTAGAAATAGAACAAAGCAATAGTGGTAATGTAATGTTACGCAATAAAGGGTCTCCTCGTATGGATATCGTAATAATCCAGTTTACGTAAGCAATAAAGTTTTTCTTCTGGTGGGCTTTACATCGTTCAAGTAAAAGTGGATGATGAAGTAGACTTGACATGAGTACAACACACATGGGACTTGTCCCTTGAAAAGGCCCAAAATGAGCTGTCCAACTGATTCACGACAGAATGGATTAGACCCAGAGGAAAGCTTACTCGTTTTTTATTGTTGTATGGAAAACTAACCATGAATAAATACTGGTCGGTTGGTCGGTGATTCCTCTATGATACTTATTTTGGTTGCATAAAAAAAATCTTGTAGCGAATCAGAGCACAAACAAAAAGTTTTTATTGTTGTACTCTAGCTGCTGCTGCTTCTGATGTTTAACTTTTGTGAACTGCTGCTGGGGAGTTAATAAAAGAGTACCCCGGAAAAAAGAGAATGACAGGATTTACAATTGACACCTTTTGTGTATATCCCAGTCAGTCATGTCATTTAGAAAGAATATACAACAAAGTCTCATTCAAAATTAACTAGACTATTCACCAAGGAAGAATCACAGGGGATGCTGGTAAGCATAAACTTTTCAGTTAATCATATGCATAGGAAAAAGCCGAAAGTTTTGTTAGCAAGTTTCCTCTCAAACAATATACGACGCGAAATGAAAGCGGTAAAAGTGACAGAAAAAGTCCTGCTGTGGTGTACAAAAGACAGTGGAAATAAATGATGGCTTAATTATGCTGCAATGACTATATTCCTCCTATCGGAAACTAGATTTCTGTTCCTCCCTATTAACACCGTGTACAATGCGTACATATTGACAGTACTTTCGATGAAGTTAAATGTATGAAATGAGAGAATAAATGCATATGTTACCCAATTCAGTTAAAAACGAGCCGACAATACTGCCCTAATGGTGGATAATCAAGTTAAAGTCATAATTCATTTCACTCCTCAAACACATTAAAATATGAACGTTTTTATCACGAGTGTACACTCTCTCTTCTCTCTCCCGTATTGTTCAGAGGCTGTGATGATGAGCTTGTTAAAGTAGCCATAATTGGGCATGTATTGGTATCACTATAACCTAATCAGGCTCTCAGATTGGATAAGAAGAAAAAAAAACATACATTTCAAAATATTTTTTATACTTATCCTAGCAAGATATGAAAGTATCTTGTAACTTGTAAGTTTGCACATATGAGAAAAAAAAAATAGATTGGGAGTGGATTTCTCAAGGGAGACCTAAAGTGAAATGAAGCTGTGTAGAAGTTGACAAAGTTGGCACAATTTGTTTACTTTATATCGCTGTTTGCCTGCTGTCGCCAAGCAATTTTCTACTCTTTTTTGAATCTAAATAAGTGTCTATTTTCTGCAAACTGTCTCATGCGAAGAAAAAAATACTCGTGAAATGTGTTTTTTCAGGGGAAAAAGATATGATGTTGTTAGCGCATATATTGCCACATCCAATCATCATTCTGGCAAAGCTTAAGGGTTTCATAGGGATCACTAAACGAGTACCAATTTTACTTGCTTTTCACAGAAAATGGTTTGTTTCATGAATAAAGTGACAATAACTGCAGTGCGGTGTAAGCAATAATATTATCAACAGAAAAATACGAGAGAAAAAAAACAAGTATCCTACAGGATATGCAAAGCATTTGAGGAAAAAAGTCGTTCCTTATGCTTCGTTGAGTGCATATTGGGTTTGGCATGTGTATACAATTTTGGGTATTGCGTTCAAGTGTGAAATTTATAGTCATCATTTCTGTCCTTTTCCATATTGCTCGCTAACACAGCCTATCAATTTTCCTTAAGAAGCGTTATAACAGCAATACAAATGAAAGTGGAAACAGAGTTTTACAGAGTAAAGCATGAATGTTGTTTTGTTGTATCATGATCATCAACACATAGTCTTATCATTTCATTGAAATGGCCAAAAATTGTGGAGGTTGACAATGAGAAAAGAGCAATGCAATGATTTTATGGACACTGAGAAATGTAGATATATCAGCGGAAACATGCATGCTCGATTTGGTGTGGATGGTACTTGAGGGAAATGAAACAAATGAGCCTTGCAAACAAGTACAAATTGGAGCAAATAAGGAGTTTGTCAACGCAATAAATGGCGGTTGGTTATTGCTATTGCTCAACCCAAGTCGTTTAGAATATCTTCATCTAAAAAAAGGAGAAAATGGCTGGAAATACACTAAAGAAAGAAACTCTCGAACAAATAAAACAGTTTGAATTCAAAATTCTACACAAGAAATATTCGCTGTAGCGATTTTTATTATTTTTCTTTTATTATTACAATCAAACGGGGTATAAAAGTAATGGAATTGGAATGCTCATATGGAGAATAGAGAGTTGAGCAGAGAGGATAAAAAACACTTTCAAATATTTCACACATGTTGTGACTGTCAGCAATGATGAGAAAACGAGATCATTTCCCTAAACTAATTTTTTCTCCCTGAGTCGTGACATGCCAAAAACTTTTATTCCCATCACTTTACCGTAATTGCTGCAGGAGTTACGTTTTTACTAAAAAAATGTTACAAAATTAAACTATTATGAAATCCAATTTTCGCTTTATGTGCTGGAATGGAGTATGTATTGGAATTCCCTTTTCCAGAATTCCTTCGAAAATAAGTTTGTTTCATCTAGATAAGTTGCAAAGGGATCTAATAGGATTAAATAATTTGTTCACTACAAGTTTATATAACTTTATATATTTGGTTACGCATTAAACTTTAGGTAAACACAATATCAACAATAATGTAGTTTACTTTTCGTATTTTACAAATTGACAAGATATGCACACACCTGTGTTAACACATTGGATCCATTACTCACTGGTAATTTCTCTGCAATTAAATTCATTAAAAGTATACTAGATTGACAGTTGAGATAAGGGGTTCGGACAGAACAGAACTGTTGATAGAATAAAGGTTGTGGCTCAGTTTCTGCCTCTTTATACGAAACGCTTGTATTCATATAACGCATTTTCTCAAGCAAATAGCTTCGCCAAGTTATTTCCCCCCACACGATCAGCCAATTTCCTCTCCCTAATATTCTCACCTTGCACTGTTTAGGCATTAGAAGACAGGTAACTATTCCAAATAATACGGCTTATTGATTACCTCTTTACTCACCTGAAGTTATCAACACACTTCAGATAGAACATGTCATGTGTACAAAATGCATAAACATGTTGAACACCAATTTAATAATTTCAGCCATTTAAAGTACGAGCAAATTATTGTAGGTTATTATAAACTGCGTTACAATACTATTCTGCTACATTTTCCCCCATATGTTTAAAAGCTTGGTTAATTTCCCGTTTTTTATGATGGGAATATTCCTTAAAATAAGAGTCTCAAGCAAAACGGATGTGTAAATCAGGAAAAGTCGAAGAGAGCGTGAACATGTAAAAATACACCAGTAATATTTTTGTTCATTTTGTTGGTGTCCAGTTTCATTAAAAAA
>JAANSQ010000502.1:0-22978 GCA_036850885.1 Lepidocyrtinus dapeste
ATTTAAATAACTATTTAAATGAAAAAATATTTAAATACCAAAATATTTGGCCATCTCTGATCGATCCTTTACCAACTTCTCCAAGGTTTTGTTTCATTTTCATCCGACTTTTACGAAAGGCTTTCATGCTGAAACAGATTTTTAGGGATTGAATTACTAATTATTAATGTTAGATTTACGTTTCCTGTCACATTCCATAACAGGCTTGCCGGATGGATGTGTCCTTTGGAAAGCTTACGGGAAATGTTCCACTTTGTGTCAATACAGAAAATATTAATGACTGTTATTGCGAAACATATGGAAGGAAAGTGTCTTAAACAAAAGATGATGGTTTGTTCCTTACATTAGTTCACCCAATTCTTAAAGAAAAGGAGTTCTTAAGAAAGGAAAAAGTAAACGAACATACTGAAAGCATACACTTTTAAGCTAAATTTCTAGATAATTTTTCAACTTGCCTCAGCAAATCTAGTGGCAAGCTATTCAAAAAGACGTGAGGAGAAGGGCTGAATTTATGGTTGTGTGTAATTACACATTAAGCAAATTATACAATTCTACAATTTCTGGGAAACCATTCCCCACCACTAACATACCACCATAAGTTAAGAACCATTTATTCTCGTAGGTAAAAAGGTGGCAGTGGTTGTTAGCATCTGCATCTGTTTGACCAGAAACGTTCTCTGCTTTTTTAGCAAAACAGCTACATTTTTTTTCTACTCTGATAGAATATCTCTCTCTCTCTTGCTGTCTTTCTTTCTCTTTTCTTTCTTCCTTGGTACATGTCTACATGACATCTCTCCCTAAATAAAGTCTTGTTGTAATTTTAGAAATGGTGTAATTCCCGAAAATTTCCAGCAAAACAAACAATATTAGTTCAGAATATAGTATTTGAGAAAGTCGTAGTAATGGAGATGCGAGTCACATTGCTTGAATGCCTGACTCTTTTTTTCTCTTTGGGTTTTTGCACATTTTACTTTTTTATCCTTTTACAATTATTAGGTAGCTAAGCCTCCGAACCTATGTATTGACTATAGAGTGTCTGTCTGCCTGTATTTCTACGAAGACGATATTTATCTATGAAGTGTATTGACCGATTTACATCCCCGAATTAAGATGCATATTCACTTGGATAGAACATGATTGGTTGATAAAAGTTATGGACAAGGATGAACACTTTTTAAAGGAACTATCTATTTTGTGCGATAGCTTATTCAAAAGCTCTTTTGGTGTTGATTAAAGATAACGCATGTTTACAATATTTTAATAAACTCTTGTCGGGATGAAATGAGCTAGATCGGATGTTTTAACGAATTTTAGCTCGGCATAAAATCTAACCTGGGTAAATTTTTTGCGATTTTGGTTCAAATAAATGCCTTAAAAGTAGTTTCTGTTTGAATCCTTATTGCTTCAAGATCTTAACTTTGTTCAAATTTAAAGATTTTTAGTAAATTAGTATAAATCCCTTTAAATTTAATCTTATCCCCAGGGTTCTCCATAAAAAATTTAATTCCTTACATGATTTGCCACAGCTACGTGTCTATAGCGTATTATCCTTATTTCTTTAGGTTCGGAAGCAAGTTTGTTTTTGAAAAATGTAAGAATGAACATATGGCATCATGATAGGTCTGATCTGATCGTCATCATGTGTCGTGATGCTTACTAAAATTGAATTGGATGATGACGTGATCACAAACCTTAGAAAAGTGAGCGCTCTACTAATTTTTCTGCGTATTATACGTTTCTTATCTTTAGACACATACTCCTACTTATCTCACGCATTGCATCATCAACCCAAAACCTAGAGAATTATTTATTTCCATTCCTTTCTTAAAATACACCAAAAATTACTTCCTGATTTAGTTTTTTGTTGCCTTACATTCCTTAAGATTTGATCATTTATAAAAACAACCTTTACTCCCTTCTCACCAATTTGGAACCTTCTTACCTGGAAATAAAAATGAGGAATCCCACATAATCCCATACTACAAAGAACTCATTTATTTTTAAAATTACATGTTATTCTAAGTCACTTGTACAATCTGAAAAAATGCGAAATGAGCACTATCTAGCAGAAGAGGACAAAACAACGTAACCTTCTCAATATATCGTTTCCGAGCTGTTCGAGCATTTTCCTTGAGAGCGCAACCAGTCTAGAAGCTTGGCCATACCAAAAGACATACTTGCTCTCAGGAGACTCTTATGGTTTACCTTTTCCCCGCAGTGAAACAAAAAGTGATTGTTTAGATTTGCAACTCTTTGGGAAAATGTATCTTATCCGAATTTCGTCCGGAGTACCAAATGTACTTTAGCATTCCTTTTTGAACTTTCACATTTTTAAATTAAATGTTAGAATCATCAAGGTTTTATTGAAAGAATGTAATTTGCAATCTCGAGGGTTACGTTATTAGGAAGCAGCCTAGAACATTGAAAGACATTGATCATAATAAGCTGCCTATAGTACCTTATGACCTCAAATTTACAATAAGCAAGATTAGGCTAAGAATATAAGTTCTTATGAATAAAGGCATTAATAATACAATGGCTAAAGTAAATGGCTTAACGAAGCATATTATTCTCTTTCAGCCTAAATTATGTATGCATTTGGTATGTCTGTAATCTGTAACCCAATACTAAAATATTTTTTTACACTCTGCAATCGTGCAAAGTTCACTCGTTTACTCAAATTCCGCTTTTCTTCTAAAAAAGTGCATTGGTATGTCCTTATGTAAATTTAACTCTTAGCCAGCAAATAGTCATAAATTGGAGTAAAGTTACGTATCTTCTTTCATGTAATAATGGCTTTGGAATGACAATTTTTGGTTCAGTTTTACTTGATGGAACAAACCTGAACATGTTTTTATAAATTGAATCGTAAAAACTGTTCTCACTGAAGTTATAATTTGTAAATTATTCTTCTTAAATATTCTTATCTCATCTTTCCCATTCCAAATTGTTTCTTATAAATTTAATCTAAATTAGTGTAATTAAGAGATTTGTTGATTTAGTGAGTTTCCGTAGCCCCTGTAGCCCATCACGTGGAATACTCTTTACTACACTTTTTCTCTTGACATGTGTGATGCATTCCATTTTTTTTACTAGAAAGCAGTCCTAATTTTAGAATTGCTACATTCCTTCCCTCCATTCCCTATCCTTTTGAGTAACACCGTTAGTCTACTATTTTGTAATTATTTATCTTTCAAAAATATTGCGTTGATATATGCCCGAGTCCTGTCAACTTTTGGAATTTAGAAGAAACCCTCTACTTTGAATCTTTCCTGTTTATTATTTTCTGGAACACTTTGGAAAAGAAAACAATGTTATGCTGTGGCAAAACTGGAGAGCGAGAAACAGTCTCTACATTAGGTAATTCTCTGTATAGCTTAACGGGGAAATTATAAAATTCTTGCTTTGGGATTAATTAACTACTTTTTACGGTTGGGACTGTGCCGCGTAAGCATTTTACGTTATCACCAGCAATTCTTCTTTTCATCTTGGTAATATTTCCAAACTCGAGTATTTATTTGCGAATGCAAAAGAACAAGTAAGTCTGCGGCCTGGTGCATGCATGCTCTTCCTCTTTCATCAAGTTACGTTTCAAGTCGTTACCAAATAGCATGCGCATCTCTCTGTATAAGAAAGTAACAACTAGAATATATTTTTTTCCTCCTCCTCCTCTTTCTCTTTGGCGTTGTGTTAGGGAAAACGTTTTCTTCCCTCGTGACGCGGAGCTACTTGCAATATGCCTCATCTGCCTTAATCCACTGAAAGCCGAAGGCTGAGCTGTGAAACTATAAATTCGTTTATGTAACTCGGAGACTTGATTGCTTCAAGCGAATAAAATTATGCATCTTCTCGCACCACAATAAACCATGTTTGTTTGTGTACACTGTGCCAGATAAATGGATTAGTCATCACGCTATCCTCATCATTTGCTTGAGCTGCGCTCTACAAACTCTAATAAAGCAGGTTTCATTCAACCTGGGATTCTCTGGCTTTTGGACAAAACAAAAGCCCAATTTTAAGCTTAGCCATTCTGTTCACTTCGCTCTGATCTGAACGCACGACTTTACAAAAAGAATTTACCTTTAAAATGTGCTATGAAGTATTAGATTTTTAGGTAATGACAATTTCTCGTAATTTCATAAAAAATCACTACAAGCCAACCCACTATTATCTATGCACCACTTTTCCACCCTTTCCTTACTTCCCATCTGAGGAATTTGCCCTTTGGCCTTTGCGCTTCAGCCTCCCTTTGTTATAACAATACTGCCTCTTTTCTTCTAAGAAATGTGCCTTCAATCAAGCACATTCACTATAGCATAGTACCGTCGCTCCCTTAACGACCGTCTAATCTTTCGAAGGACGTGCTCAAGCATTTTCCAAGACAAGAGGAAACTCAGTATCCTAAGATTACAGAGTACGTTACACATTTTTTTTACTGTTCCGAAAAATGTATACTACTCCGAGAGAGAAAAAAAAAATCCACTCATTTTCGAGCGTAGCGACATGAAGAAAAAATGGAGAATGCACCTATAATCCTTCGCGAGCTAAGGATATGTATACAAGGAGCGTTAGAAAGCCCACCGCAGCAGCAGTACTCTACCACCACGAACACCATCATCATCATCATAAAGATCGCCACCCAATATATTTTTCGGCTCTTATTCTCATTCTCTTATCATTACCAAAATCGTCGTCGTCTCATCCCGAAAACTTAACTTTCGAACAGTAAAGGCTGAAAAAAAATTGTATGGGGATGATCTTTGCGAATAAGCTATATAAAGGTTTTGTCGGTGTAGCAGTCGTGGAGTGTTTTCGGGGCTTAAAAATGCACTGCGGAGATGAGTTGAAAATGAAGCGCTGCTCTAAGCACTCTACTCAAGTGTTTGGAATGTTGAATGCACTCCATGCTTGTTTAAATGGTTGTATAATGATGTTGATATTTTTCGGCGTTTTCTACATTCACGCAGTATGTTAATAAGAATAAAAATCTTTTTTTTTGTTGAGAAGGAGAAAAGTGAAAAAAATTGTAGAACATCGCCATTCGTCACTCTGAAAATAAGAGGAGATGCTATTTTCGCCCAGTTTTTAAAACTCTTATCATTAGGCTTAATTTTCTGCTTTGGTCAGGTTTGTCCTTTTCGAATTTGTAGTATTCGTTGGTGAGTGGTGAGCGGGAGTGTGTTATTAGCGGGGAAGAAGAGGAGGGAACTAAGGTCAGGGTAAAGTTTGTAGAAGCTGCAGGTTATTTATCCCCTTAATTGAGGCAATTTATTATGCACGAGGAATGAAAGAAAATGAAGAGGTCTGGGCTAAGTTGTCAAGTTCTAGTTTCGTGGCATGTAACTCTTGGTGTGATGGAGGCTAAACTGTATCCTCCGTGGGAGTATGAAGAAGTAACGTGGAATGGCCTAGGCCTCGTGCTGGAATTAATTTGCGTGCGAAGAAAATAGTACAATTATGGCAGTGCTTACGTGGGCGTTTTACTTTGGAAAGGTGACGAGTGAAAGTTACAAGTGAAGAGCGATTTGTTTCAGACTTGACTTGTTCCGTGATACTTTCCTGTGCTTGAGTAAGTGACTGCAGAACTATTACATTTTTGAGATGAAAGTTTGATCGAAGGGAAAAGTTGAGGAGGGAAGGATGGACGAGCATCCCAGGCGTCGGACAGAAAGGAAGAGTGGCTCTTCTAGTCGCTCTCCTTCTCTGTCTAGACGACCTTCGTTGAAGGACAAGAAAGCACCTGGAACTATAGTGAAACTTAAAGGGAAAAAGAGCGGTGCTAGTGGGAGTAAAAAGGAGCGATGGCTCTTAACAAGGAAGACATGGCGTTATATGTCAGACGCTGTAGGTAACCTACTGCCTGAAAGCCATCGAGCGAGTAGTAGCACTAGTGGTAGTACTGCTGTACCTGGGAGCTCTGTGGGAGCTGCTGCAGGAGCCACTGGAGGGAGGAGGACATCGGCTGCTGGTGGAATTGCTGCTGATGTTGTCGCAGGTGCTTCATGCAGTTTCCAGGGAGTTGCAGACATTCCAGGAGTAGTTCCGTCTGCTTCCACCCGACCAAAGTCTATACCTATGGGGTTTTCTCAAGCCGCACCAGGTCCAGGACCAGTTCCAGGTCCTAGTGGGGGATCAGGTTCTGGCCAAGGATCTAAAGCTTCTTCTACGGTGACAAGCCCTACTTATGGGGGTGCAATGTCCTTTCCATCTCATAGGCCAGGAGTCACTCCAACTGGTCCGGGACCAGGCAAAATGTTTTCTTCTTCGCAATCTCAACAACAACAGATACTCATTGCCACGGAGAAGTTTTATCCACCGTCGGATGATATTCCCACCTTAGAAAAGCATTTTGACGCAGTGTGTTCCAAGGAGAAGAGGTTTCTCTTGTGGACAAGGACAAAACCTAAAGGTCCTTCGGGACCGACATTGCGTGAGATGAAGAAGCAACAGAAGGAACAAAAGCCAAAGTCTAGTAAACATTCAGGGGGAGGTCATCGAGACTCTTCTGGAAGCATTTTAGAGGCTCTACATATGAGACTTGGATCATCTTCCGGGGCTGCTGGAGGTGGTTCAGGTGCCGGCAATAAAGAAAATGTTCTCGGCTCGGAATACTACTCGCCGACCACGGAAGAAGAAGATGATTACGATGAGTATGACGATGACGAAGTGACTGTTAGAGAACGTAGAAAAAGTTCAACTGCCTCCTCCACAATGTCGATGATGGGCACGGGTCAGTGTTGGACCCAAGGTTCACTTACATTTTTTCGCCCATTATCCACAGTTTCTAGTCACGGGTCGGAATCTAGCTATTCCATGATTGTTAGCGCGCAGGGTGTACCAAGAATTTGTAGAAATACTGGTACACAGACAGATCCATTTCCGGAAGAACTTCTCATCAGATTTCGCCTACAAGCTGTGGAGGAAGAGAGACAGCAACAGCAGAGTCTTCGTCAGATTTCTCCTGATAATCAATCAGAGGCTACCAGTGTCGAAAGTCCAATGTCTCCAGTGAGGCTTGAAGCAATGCAGAAGGTTAGTTCCCCTCCTCCAACGACCACTGCTTCATCGCCAATGTCTCCAACCACAAGTACTGACGGTGGTTTAGGCAGAGCTTCCAGTGGAAGTGGGCGCGAGTCGCAAGAAAAAATCCTAGAAACAGGATCTAGTACAAGGCCCAGCATTTCTGGACAGAGTGAAAGCATGGCGACGACTAAAAGTGGGGAGGGAACGTCAACAACGACTACAACTACTACGGCTGATAAAAAATCTGAAGAATCTGGATATTCTTCATCCATCTCTGATACGGTCATGAAATACTTGAGAATCATCCGGAAGAATTCCAAAGCCGATAATAAGGATACAATTGATAAGTTCAAAACAGTAAATTACGATAGATCTCTGCGATACATAAAATCAAAAAATGTGACCGTTGAGGAAGCCTTAGCCCACGAGAAGAACAAACAACAAGCAGCTCAGCAGCAACTAAAACAGGAACCAGGTGAACTCAAGACGCCCCAAAGTCCTGGAAAAAGTGGTACGGGAACTATGACCGTGTCTGAGACTGTTACAGCGAGTAGTGGAGGTGGTGGGGTAAGCAGTAGTCCCACTGAAGGCAAAGCACCTTCCTTTGCTTTACCTCAGGAGAAGACCACTGAAGAAATGTCTAAACGTAAATCTAGCTTGGCGTCTACCAAAGGAGGAACTTCGTCAGAAGTGCAATCACCTTCTTCTCCAACCTCTCCACAGTTTCCGGGTTTCCCCATACAAGGTAAATTAAGCATAGTGGCTTCAGGAGAACATGAGCAAACTATGGGTAAGCGATTTAGCCTGGGCCAAATACTGGATAGTGACATTCCTCCTTCTTCACCTCCCCCACCACCTCCAAATCAGTCGCCTCCATTATCTCCAACTACATTGTCTGAGCGGAGAGAAAGCCAAGGTCTTCCTAATACCGGCGTACTACGGGAGGCTCAACAAGAGGGACCTGCATCCGTAGGAATTCAAGCTGGGGAGAGTTTAGTTCATTTCCTAAAGAGCTTAAATCTCAACCCATTAGCTAGAAAAATGTCAGACTTTTCTTCATCATGTTGCTCCTCTGATTCTCCAGCTGAAGTGTTCAGTCCAAGGTACTCATTCGCGACTACTGCAATGAGTGGAAGTGCCAGTGATACGGAGATGTTTGGCGGCGGTGGAGTGCAACAAGCAGCGATGGCAAGTATGATGGCTATGTCTGCTGGGAGAGGAATGCGACGACCTCAGCATGACCCAACTGGAGCATCATCTGTAGGTCCTTCAACTGCGTTGGACGTTGAAGGTACACAACAATATGAAGATATTTTTCAAGGAATGCGATCCAGCTTCTTTCCAAAGCCCTCCCAACACCTTCAGAGTGGAGCTTTATCATCATCTTGGTCAAGCAGTGCAACGGCTACTCAAACCTCGGACACTGCAATAAAGAAGTCTTCCAGTGTACAACAAATATCATTTACTGGTGGTGATTTGGGTGGAACAGCTCCACCCCCTACTGCGCCCATTACAACTACTTCGTCGTCTTCTGGTTACTCCTTTAGTCATTTCTTTCATTACAAGTCTTTAAGGGGAAGCCGAGATCCTCATACTACGGGTGGCATTAGTCCTGGAACAACATCCACTCCAGCAACTCCAACTACTAGTTCCATGGGAGGAAGTAGTGGTGGACTTATGAAGTCATTTTTTGGCTCTAGCCCATTCTCCTCTACCTTTGGATTGAAACGAAGTGCCCTGCGAAAGCCAACCTCCACCACGTCCCTTACTATCACGACAAACACTGGAAGTGACTCCATTAGTGGACGTGGAAACGCTCCACCGCCCACGACAAGCTCTAGCCCTAATTTACTAAGCTTGATACAAAGTGGTGCAGCCAGTGCTGGTACCGGTTTTTCAAATCTGTTCTCCTCTCGTAGCGGGGGCGGTGGTAGTGGCTCTTCCGTCATGAATGCATCCAGAGGTGGAGAATTACAACAGCCTGTTGTTTCCTCCACCTCTGCAGCAAGCAGTTCAGGTGAGCTGAGAGCTCAAGAGGCAAGTGGTGTCCCTTTGTACCCTTCCATGTACTCCCGCTCTTCCTTACCCATAAGTGGTGTTAGTGGTAAGACCTATACCGGTTCAGTAGGTGGGCATCATCATCACTCCCATCATGTCTTTGTTAGCTCTGGCCATAGTGGAGGCACCACTTTTATGGCTAAAGGTCTCTCAGACTTATTTTTTTCGCATGGTAGCAGAAGCTCTGCTAGAAAAGGCTCTTCTGCCCGATCCGTTGACTTGAACTTGACTCCATCAGGAGGTAATTACTGGACACACAACATGCATGCAAACTACATAATTTCTACTACTTGGACAACCAAAAAAACTGACCTGGATGTATACTACTTTTTAGCGCATTAAAAGTATTCCATTGGCTACCATAAACTATCATTACTCATTATAAACGTCTAAACTTACAATTAGGGAACGAGTGCATGGAGAATATGTAGCGTAATACAGAGCGCAACTAAAACACTTTTAGTACCATTTCATTCGTTAAACCAATATTCACATTTAGGTCTTGATGTTTTTCTTTGTCTTTCGTCATCTAAACATTTAACCACTTTAAGGAAGTCTACTCTCAAGGAAATATTTCCAATTTCCAGAGCTGGAATAACAACTTCCTAAACTCCTTTTGTAAATGGGGAAGTCACACGCATTTGATGGCTTACGATAAGCTCCCGTTGGAACTATTCCCTTGTGAACGACTTATAATTTATAATATTATAATGTAGATTATTTTATAGCGAGTCTTGTCTTAGATTTAGTATGAGAGCATGAAGTAGTGCCAACATTTCTGGATAACTTCTCTTTTTCCATTTTGAATTCCCGTTTTGTGCAGTCCAGGCTCGAATAAAATATCTGTCTTCAATACCCTAGTTATGCAAAAGTCAAAATCTTCATCGAGTGTGCTGCCACGTTATGGATCATCCGGTAGTGTATCCGGTGTTCCTGGAGCAAGTTCTAGCACAGCGCATCTACGTGTTTCACCTAGTAGTAGTATTGGCGGCGCTGGAGATTCCGAAGCGGTGGGTGGTGCAGGCGCAGTTGTTCCTACTACAACCTCTGCCAACATTTCGAGTAGTGGCAGTCGTCTCATTTCCAAATCAAAATTATTCAAGTCAAGATCGAAAAGTAGCACGCGACCAAATACTGGTAGTACTGGTTCCGCCGCGTGCACTTGGAGTCCACAGGTAGAGCATAAGAGACTTTTGGAGGGTATCTCAAGCAGTTCTCAAACGATGTGAAAAACCTATAGAATTATTTATTTAACCAGGGTCGATGCAAGTGGAAAAGTGTAGCAGGGAAGGTAGTCACCCTGGAACCTTCAAACGTCCTTAGTCTTTCCGAAGTGGAGCGAGTAACACTCCAAGAAGTGGCGTTGGACAAACTCCGTGCTCTAAACCTTGGCGTAGACGTCAAAATTCCGAAAGGTGCGTGAAACCCATCTCATTATCTTTACTCCTTGAAATTTCCTCCTTCGAATGTAAATTGTAGTGCATTGCCCCATACTTGTAGTTACTTAACTTTACTCTTCCCCCACTACTTGATTTTCTTTAAGGGAGATTTTGGAGTAATTCTTAAACATCAAATTTTGTATTGTTTTTATTTGATATAATTTTTTTGCCCTATCCTTTTTCTCCTGGTGTGAATTTTCACAGAGAAAGTTGGAGGTGGTCAACAAAAGCCAAAGAGACGGCCATACCTGCTAAAAAAGAAGGCATTATCCACAGGGTTCTTTGAGTCCGGGAGTAAACGTGAAGAGACGAAAGGTGAGAAGAAATTAAATATTTTGCTAAACTCTCCTAAACTAACAGAAACAAATCTTTCCTGTGTGACGTGTACTGTTTTTTGCTTATTTGGCTAAATATCTTTAATTTTTAATGGAGGAAATGTAAGTCTTTAAAGAAAAACATAAATACATAAATCCATCTTGGGGTAGTAAATGTCAGCGAAAGATCAAACCATAAAAATACGATTGGGAAACGGTCGTTTCACTTTAGTAAACGGAAGTAGCAATAAGTATTTCCGTTGGTGGAAATAATTAAAAGAAATCGGCTTTTTAGTGAACGCTTTGTGTTACTGGTGCATATGTCCTTTTTCAAAATTCAGTCATTGAATCATCTCACAGGCTAAATGTCTAATGTATTCAGTCCACACATGTTAGGAATGTGATGCAGTATCTCTGTATCTAAAATACATGGTAGGAACAACGCCAAAAGGATAACTGATAAGGTACATACTCCTAATGTATTCCGCAACACTTGTGTAACTCGGAAGTTGGAAAGAGAGAAAAAATTTACGGAACATCTTAGCCATATGTGATTTAACTCAAGTATGAATCTTTAAAGCAGGAATAATGCTACAAGGTTGTCTTATATAGTTTTGGTTAGCTTATATTTAAAAAAAAAAACAGGTTATTATTGGTTGGATTAGTTGACCCGGTACGAAAAGCATAAATTGCTTAGATTTTTCATGTGGACCTGGTGACGGGACGAAAATACTGAAATAGGTTCATTTTTTTTATATTTAACGAGTTAAACGTCGTTTCGCTGACCATAATTTTTACTTTTCGAACCATATTGAACTGTGACACTTGAGTTGTTGAGTCCAAAACTAAAATGATTATACTTAAAATGGTGAATGGACTTTGGATATTCTCCACTTGGGAAAGTAAAAATCATTCGTCTTACGTTCCCCCTGGTACAATTAAAGTCAAATAAAGGAAGCGTAAAGAGAATGATGCCGTCATGCTCGTAAATTTTTACTATTTTTATGACTGGGTAACTGACAAATTGGTAATTTTAATTTTACCATGACTCCAAACTATGAGGTGGTAAATCATTTTTTAAATTCTACATTGCACAATTAGGCTTTAAGGGAATTATTGGAACGTTATACGCACTACACGGTTAGCATATTGGCTTTGGACTAGGACGCAGGAAATAATATTTTGCATTAATCTTTATTGCATGACCTGATCCCAGCCTACACTTTTAAGTCTGCAAACCAATTTAAATTTGTCAGCCTTGACGATAAGGAAAAGTCTGTTTGACCTTCGCGGTATGCCGTTAGATATATGATATGATTTATGAGCCATAATGTTTTAACAAAATTTTTACTCCATCATTAAAAGTTGCGGGTCAAGTAGAACCATCGCGCTTGAAAAATACAACAGACTGTAAAAAAGGAGGAAAAAAATCTAGTTAAAATTTGAGTGACGAACGTAGATGTTGTTGTTATTGCCATTATTTTTTTTTGCGTTTGCATACCGCACTCTGAACATGACACATACGAAAGCATGATCAACTCAAAGGTGCGTTCTATCTTTAGCCCAAACTATCATGTGCAGAGACTCCCTACTGTGGCTTATACTAGTCGGATATAGCCAGCGTTGGTCGACCACCGCCAAAAAAATACAGTGAAAATCGGAAACATAATAGCTGTAAAAAGACCTTATTATAGTCTATTTGTATTGTTTACAGCACAAATTTTCTTTTAAAACTACAATTTATTTGAATTGTACTTGTGCTATTTGCCATTGAGGGACTAATTTTCAATCCATTTATTTGAAAATGGTATAACACTCTTAAGCATGACCTATGACTTTGTACCACAAGGTAGTAAAATATATTAGCTTACATTACCTTCGACATTTACAAACATTAATTAGTTTTATTGACGTTGACGTCATCCCACTAAAGTCTTTTTGTCAAAACGGACAAACGGACGGCCCCTGTTGCTTTTATAACGATGTGTAAGTTTTTCTTTCCAACATAATAACCAGTCATCAACATTTTACACGCCGCTGCCAGTTTTTCAAGACAATGCTAAGAAAACACATATGAAAGCCTGCATTCCTGTACAGTAGTTATTTTGCAGTAATCTGCTTATTTCATACTGCATATTTCCTAGTAGCTGAATAACTCCTCGGAAGCAAATAATTACGAGAGAGTTATGCAAGCAATGCCTTAAAAAACAAAGTTGTTGGAGTGAATGTTTCAGTGCTAAATTGCCGCCACAAGAAATCCTAGCTTGATCTCGTTGACAAATTGAACTTTTTCAGGGGAGTTTTTTTTTCTTTTTAGTTTAAGAAAAGAGCTTAATTTCCTTAAAATTCTTGGGAAAAAAGAAAACTAGAGAACATTTCTTGTAATGAAGAACATTCATATCTGAATGATGAATCTTCTTTAATTTACAAATTGGATAATTTTTCTCTGGAGAAAAGTTCAAAAGGTTCATTAAGGTTATCTCCGTGGGTAGAAAATGACCCAAGCACCTATTAATTCTCTTTAAAAAAATAATTCTTCTATAGAGTCATGATTAGCTATATAATTTCGCAGTTAATTTGAAGGCTTTATAGTGGAAGCGTTGAACGCTGATTTTTTTTCGAGCGTGCTTACATACACATAAAAAATGCCATTTTCGAAAAATCTGCCATTACATAATGCATGGAAGGAATGCCCTCAGAATAATGATTTTTTCCCTCTGTCTGAGTATATTTTTCTCCCATCAGAGTTAAATTTATCACGAGTGTGCTAATTTTATCCTGGTGATGCTTTCATTCGTTAACAGAGACTCTGACTGCTTTTACTTTTTTTCTTCTAACGCTCTCTTCTCATAGTAATACAATCTCTTTTGTAAAGAAAGCAAAAACTGTCTGTTACGACTTACGAGTTTACCGATATGTTAATTCTTTTCGAAAAAGACTTATCTGTGAGCAATAGCCACTTGCTTGGAATAGCGAATGGTAAAACTGCTGTGGTAAATGAGTACATGAGAAGAAAAACACGTTATATCACAAGATGTCACATGCTTGGTGTCGCAAAGCGCTTCTTTGGGGCCGCTGTACGCGTCAGCGTTAAAAATTTACTTTATAAAAGATATTTACCAGAGCGTATGATGACGGAGGACAGGATAATATTTTTTCTTACAGTATTCACACGTGGGGCGCAGAACAGAGTAAGGTCCTACGGTCATAACCCAAAAAAGTAAAAAATTAATTAGACAGAGTAATTTCGAAAATATTAAACTTTCAAAGAGAATTATATTCGCCAAGACAGGATGCGGTCCTTCGGGAAGGTTTACAACTGTCATAAAATATTTATAATGAGGTAAAAAAACCCTTGTTGTAAATATTTTTAATTGGCAATTTTCTCCATCTGGTATTTCTCTATGAATAAAATTGAAAATGTGGACGGATGTTATAAATTTTAATGGACGGGTTAGTTATTTGTGCATGCCAAAAATGGACATGACTTTACCATCGGTTTTTCAGTTTTTGGCTATCCGGAAGCCATGAGAACAAAATTATGGTTAATTGCATTCATAAAACGTACTAAATCATAACTTGGACAGTAAAATCTGCCAGGTTATTAGAGACTCGAAGGAAGCCAATTATAAACCGTAACGGAATATTGATTTTACTCTGTTTCTTTTGTCGCAAAGTCCTTTCGTCGCAAAAGGAAGTGTATTTTGATATACAACAGTAAAATTTAAACTTTTTGTGTGTACAGAGTCGTCAGGTGGAGGAAGTGGTCTAGTATTTGGCATATCTCTAAGCCAGTGCGTAGAGCATGACCGTTTACGTCAGATGAAGTCAGCGGCCGCTTCTACTGCACAACCGTTAACGCCGGATTGGGAACAACAACAGCAACAGGCCCATGCACATCATAAACGATCTCAGAATGGAAGCCGGAACAGTGTCTCGTCCGTCTTTGAAATTCCCAAAGAGGACAAGGTTGTTGAAAAAATGATAATTTATGAGGGCTATATCCTCCCACGGCAGTTTTAAATAGCTTTTATTTCTAAAGTGTAGAGAGAAAAGACAAAAAAGGATTTGATGAAAACTGAAAAAAAATTTAGTGTTTCTATGATACAGTTTTTAGTAATGATAAAATTGTTTGGCTTAGGATCCTCTACAACCGCCCCAGTCCTCATCAGTACCTGCGTTAGTCACAGCGTGTATAAATCATCTAGAGAATTATGGACTGCATACTACAGGAATATTCCGGGTGAGTACGTCCCTCAAGAGAATTCGACAGTTGAGGGAAGACATTGACAGTGGGAAGGAGATCCAATTTGGGGAGGATCATAGTCCTCATGATGTTGCAGCTTTACTCAAGGAATTCCTTAGAGACTTACCAGAACCTCTTTTATGCCGGGATCTGTATCAAGCGTTCCTAAAAACACAAAGTATGAGAATAATAATCTCATGAGATGTTTCTATAGATTTGAAATTGTAATTGGATGCCAGTTTAGGAGATGTATTTTTACTCTAGAAATCCGTAACCGTAAGCTACAACTGGAAGCAATCCAACACTTAGTTCAGTTACTTCCTGTTTCCAATCGTGATACCCTAGCGGCACTCCTCAAGTTCTTCGCGAAGGTAGTCGCTAATTCTAGTGAAACCAGATCCAAGACTGGGGAAATTCTTCCGGGAAACAAAATGGAAGGATATAGTTTAGCTACTCTAATTGCACCCAACATTCTCCCATGCATGCCAACGGAAGGTGCCACTGCCACTTCCAGTGCATCCTCCATGGACCAAAATGCTGCATTGACTAAGGAACGTCGGGAGTCTATTGACTTGGTCAACTATATGATCTCTAATTTTGGTGCAATTTTCGATATCACACCAGAACTCCTACATGATGTATATTTACACTTGATGGACACGAACCCAGAAGCCATTGAGGGTATACTGAGACAACGCTGCGGCGCTGCGGATGAGTAAGATAAATACTTTACCAGAAAATGATTAACGACTTGATTTATTTTGATGGTTTTTTGTTTGGATTCAGTGGAATCGACGAGCTGGAAACGACAAGCAGTGTTTTCGAAGAAAGCGAAGGTGGAGAGGCCCTTGATCCTGAGGACACGATAACAGCCGCATCAACGAAAAAGGTATATAGAAGGAGGGAAGATATTCTGCATGAAGGGGCTGGCAAAGGAGGCACTGATGAAATCAGAACGAGGGAACGTACCAGGGCGAGACGGGAGGAACAAGGTACATCCATGGCATTGGCTACATCAGAGGCGGAAAAACAAGCTCAAAGTGGGGGAGAATCTGATAGCTCCATAGGCGCTAGATCCACATCACGTTGGTTCCGTCGTAGTCGAGGTGATGCGAAAGGAAGAACTTCTAGTGATTCAGGTTGGCAATCGAATCGAATTCGATTCGATTAAGAGTTGTGATTTACCCCTCATTTTTTTATTTCTTGCAGGAAGTGAGAAAGTGAAAGTAAGCAGTAGGAAACGTGAAAGTTCATTGTTTGAGTCTAAGCGAGCGAGCTCTTTGGACTCGGTGAATATTCAAGATCCAGTAGTGACGACAACTGTACAGTCCATGAGAGTTTCACCGAGAGCTAGTACCGTGATATCGGGAATCACTGATTTAAGTCCGAGTAGACCTCTGAGTGGTTCTGACTTAAGCCTCCGGGTGCCCGAACATTTGGTCAACATGCGAAGACAAAGTTCTCCCGTGTTGGAAAGCAGTGGCATTATTACTGCCTCCCTTAAAATTCCAGTCCCGGTCCCTCTCAACATAGATGACTCTGACATTCCGTATATCGAAGATGATAATAGTGGGGAAGGGGCTTATCACCATCATCATCTAGTTCCTCATCAGCAACAGCAACAACCTCACCATCAATCAGGCTTGCAGTATCAGCAACAGCCACCTCCCACCCAAAAATATCAACAGCGAAGTCCCTACCAGTATCCGCAGGTGCACATGCAACATCCGGACATGACCTCAGCCACTACTGATGTATCAGTCATTCGTTGTCGATCCATGTCCACCGATTCCTCCATCCCTTTGAAAACTACTTCATCCAGTGTTACTACAACTCCAATCAGTAAGTTTCTAACTATGAAGACATAAAAAATACTTATTTACTTATACTTAACTTTTCAAAAATTTTTAGGCTCTCCAGCTCGGCAACCATCATCTGAAGTGTCAAGTCCGACTAGTTTCTCACCCCCAACATCGCCACCCCTTTACGGCACATTCCCAATTGAGGAAATGACTGCAAGGATGTTAATCGGCTCTGCTGCAGCTTCCTCCTCAACTCAGTCCCCTTTAACTGCTTTATCCACTTCCCCATCCATGCACCAATTTCATCATCACGGAGCAATTACGATGACCTCCCCAAGTAGCACAGGTCATCATTACCCCACCATGTCTACAATAACCACAGCGACGGTTTCCAAAGAGCAGTATAAAGAAACAAGATCAGCCAGTTCCACTCCCGTGAGCAGACCAAAGATTGAGAAGCCTGGAATCCCAAGCCAGCTTGGAGCTTCAAGTTCTGTTACTGCACCGGTAAGTCGAACGCCGGCAGTTTCATCCACCCATTTTACCCAGCCAGCCCTCATCACGACCAGTTCCCAAGGTGCAATAGCTTCCTTAGGCGTTCCCACCCCGAAAACTGGAGAAATGGGAGCAAAGAGTGCACCCCCATCTCCTCAACTTCCATGCTCCACCCCAGCTAACGTTCCTTCCTCTTCTTCATCTTCTATTCTTTCCATCTCTTACGGTCAGTCAGTCCAAGGAGCTTCTTCCTCTCAGCAACAATCTAGTACTCCATCAGCCACAATGATGCTCCCCACAGTAGAGCCAAAAGGTCGTGGGAAGGAAACCAAAGGGGCAAACATTGGTGGGCTGATCAAGTCCAAGACTGCAGATTTTGATAAGATTGGTCCCACTAAATCCTCCACAAGTCTCACAGAACTGGGCGAATCCTCCAGTAGCAGTGTTAGCAGCAGTGGGGTAGGGCAGACCCCTACTCCTTCAGCATCATCCTATAGTGGCGGTCACCACCAAATCTATTCCATCGCCCCAAAGATGAGACTTCGATCTCAGGAGAACGTTCTACTCAAACAACAATTCCTGCTCAGGCAACAGCAACAACATCAACAGGGTGAAAGCAACACAAACAGGAGAGAAAGGTCGAGCCAAAAAGGGTCTTCCGAGTTGTCCACGGATGATCCAAAGGAAGAAGCTTCTAGTCACGGTCCCTCAGGAGGGAGACCACTTTCGCGAAGGCGTCTTATCGGTTCAGCTTCTACTAGTGCAATCGTTTCGACCAAGCCTGCAGGTAGTACTACTAGCACAGTTACTGGAACGGTAACCTCCGCATCACAACGACTTCGTTCCAGAGACTCTGAAAGCGGGACTGCCCCTACAGTCTCTACCTCAAGTAGCGTACCCAGTCAAGCCGTCGGCTCAAGTCAAGGAGGAGATGCTGCCAACGTAACTTCTACTGGGAGCTCTCCCTCCAGATGGAAGCGCTCAGAAATCATTGCTAGTCGTCAACAAAGTCACCCCCCATCCGATCCTGAAACTTTTGTATAATAAACTCTTTACGATTTATTCATGCATTTTTTCTTTCTTTAAGTGAACGCGGCATCGTGCAATCAGTTCAAGTTTATAATAAGTTGTTTTCTTTTATCTTTCAAAGCATTTTAGCTTAGACACTTTGATTTACTTAAATAGCTCATAGCTAAACTTTATGTACAATAGCATCCTATCACTTAAGAGTTTTACTAAACTGTGCATACAAAATATTTTAAAAACTTGCTGAGGTGTACATGTTCTTGTGGTTGTGGTGGTGCTATTGAAAAAACACACGTGATTTGTACTATTCAAGAAAAGAATCGGAAGGTTTTACTAACAATCAAAAATATAATTTAAATATTGACTGTCATTTCCTCACTCTTATGCGCTTAGCATGGGTGCCAAACTTATAGCGTTTCAGAGATTTAAGGTGCACACGCGAGAAAAGTGTTGCTAAATTTACTAAAAAACGATGTTCTTGGGCTTGACCTGTAGAGTGTTATTAAATTTATCATGGAATTATGTAGAGGTATTATCTAGATCATGTTAGGAATTTGTGTGTAATTATATATTCACAGTTAATGCTAAGACTTGGGCTCTAAGTTGGTAAAGCTTCTGTTTTTTTTGTTTTTTTTCTGTTTTTACTTTTCAATTATGTAAAATTTCTTATGGTCAATCACTAACTTTTAGGAAAATTTTGGGATGTCTAAAGATAAGATTGGGCGTGTGCGGGCAACATGAGATTATGAAGGATGGAGTGTATGATTCTAGAAAAGTTACTATTTAAAATGTTTTATGTTGGCAAGTCTTTTGTGTATTACAAATTAACTACGTCAAATATATATATATATAATGTTTGCATTTTCGAAGAGTTAGAGAGAGAAGAGAGGGAAGCTACAGAGAAAAGTTTATCAAATTTTATGTGTGCTTTGTCTAGAAATTTCACAAGAAATAAACGTACGAGTTTACTGAATATAAAAATCCAAATGGATGGGAATACTTTCAATAAATTTGTTTGATAGTGTCCTTCCATGAGGACTTCATGGTCAAATATTTTAGCAATCTGCATCTGCATGCATCATGAGAGGAACTGATAATGTATGCGTTTTGATTGCCCTGGATGAAACAATACCACACTTGTCCTTTCTGATTGTAAATTGCAACTGATTAGGAGTTTGACTATGTAAATATTTTTTATGCGTCATTACCCAACACTCAACACAAGGGAGGAAATGCTGTGACAAGTTGACAATCGTTTTAAGGAAAACCCTGACGTAAATGATCAAGTTGTCCTCTGTCAATGGAAAGTGTCAATTGCATATTCGTATTATTGGGATCATGCAATGTTTGTACTCTGATTACTTTTTATTCGACTGTATTAGTTTTTTAGGCAACCTGGAATGAAAAAGAAAGGAATTGTAGACAGAAAATGGCCTTGAAATGTAAACCTCTTTTGGCGTAATAGGAAAAGCCTAAAGCAAACAAAATAAATCCTTCACGAAGCACTTTGCTACCCACGAGTAATATAAAAAGGACTAAATTTTTATCCTTTTGTGAAATAAACGAGATGAATTGAAGGAAAGCTATGTGCTTTAGGTTATATGCCAAATGTAGACTGTGAGGATTGAGGTGAGTCGGTGAGTTGGCGAGTGTTTGTAGAAATCCCACACATCATCGGACCCAATCTATCCTTCGTCCTTCATTTCTTTCACTATAAAAAAACATACATATTCTTCATTCTGGGAAGTGTACCATGATTGTTTCCGTAATCCGTAAAAAGTAAGTATTGCTATGGAACGTCGTGTTCTTAGGCATCAAGGCATTCTCTACTATTCGCTTTCACCACTAGACTTTCTCCATAGAATGTAGAGAAAGCTGAGGAATGTACAAAGTACTTTTTGTATATCCTACATTCTTCTAGGGATTTCCNCTACTATTCGCTTTCACCACTAGACTTTCTCCATAGAATGTAGAGAAAGCTGAGGAATGTACAAAGTACTTTTTGTATATCCTACATTCTTCTAGGGATTTCCTGTCCAAGACGTATTTTTTACTCCTCATATAATGTCTAGTGCTCCTTGATCCCTTACATATGGATCGCAGTGCTTTAATGAAAATGTACTGGAATATGAAAAAACGCAAAAGACATGACACTACTGTAACCAAAATATTAGGCTACAGTGTTGGAATTTTTTCTTGCGCCAAATTTCATCGAGAGAACCTATCTAAAGTAAAGTATCAAGTTTATACAAGTAGATTTTTTATGAAAGGTTTAGTTTTGCTGAGATCCTCGCAAGCCCGAAAATCAACTTAGCAAAGTACTCAGTCATTCCCTTGGTTATCTATCTTTTTATGGTATGTTACTTCAGTAATTCTCTAACCAAAATGAAAAAACGCAAAAGACATGACACTACTGTAACCAAAATAGTAGGCTACAGTGTTGGAATTTTTTCTTGCGCCAAATTTCATCGGGAGAACCTATCTAAAGTAAAGTTTCAAGTTTATACAAGTAGATTTTTCATGAAAGGTTTAGTTTTGCTGAGATCCTCTCAAGCCCAAAAATCAACTTAGCAAAGTACCCAGTCATTCCCTTGGTAATCTATCTTTTTATGGTATGTTACTTCAGTAATTCTCTAACCAAACCGAATTTTATTGGGTAGTTTAAATACGTTTAAATACATGTGTGCGGATCATCATTTGGAGGATTTCGTCATGACCCTCACTGGACCAATGCTGCAATATTAGAGTTTTCCTATTGTCCGTTGGTATTTTACTCCTTTTTAAATGCCTTCAAAAAGACTCTTGGTCTGCTCATCATTTACATTATTGTTTCATTTTATTGCTAGGCTAAACAGTTAAAAATGAAAGCGATATAAAATACAAACATTTGCAGATTAGCAGTCTTTTAGTGGTACTCCCACAACATAACGAACATTAAAACAAAGTACATTTTTGTTCTTGATCCAAATCCAAGTCTCTGCTCAATGCAGTGCAGCACGTTTGCTAGTAGCGAAGGCAAGAGCAACAACATTTCAATTCAGGATTCAACCTTCAGCCTTTTTTTTTGCTTCTGCTGATATTTATTTATTGCATATCTCTACAGTATACCTACAGATTCTTTATTCAAGTGTTACCAATGTTTTGCATGCTTTCTAATCTTAGATTTCGTCTAAAAACATTCCTATAATTGTGATCCGTGATCCTATCATGATCATGAAAACTACAAAAACTTTTTAGAGCTCTCTCCTACTCTTCATAAAGGAAAGAGAGACATCAGGTTTTTATATCGGATGCAGATATACCCGAATGGAGGAAATGTATACATAATTCGGCAACATTTTTTTTCCTCCTCTCAGGTTCTTCTGGAGAAATGTTATTGAGGAAATATACCAAAGAAAGTTTTGGCAAATGTGTGCCACTACACTAAACCAAATAAAGTGAAGTACTCAAAATGAAAAGTTTATCCAGACTAAGACTCCAAGACAGGAAACATAAAGTTGAAATGGCCAAATTAATTCCTTGTTTGGAGTAAACCAACAAAAATACTCGGGATAATTAATCCTTTTCTGAATGCCACGAGATGAGTAGATAAAAAGGCTTTTAACCAAGCAACTTTATTATTCCCTGTAGTCACGCGAGAAGTTGGGAATAGTTGGAGGGTTGATATCAAAGTTAAAAAAGTAATATTTTCTACTGATTATACTGACCTACTTTCAAGTCCAAAGATCTCATTCATCCTATATTTTAATCATATGTTCGAAGTTTTCGTAAAGTCAATGTGAAGCTTTTGCGCTATTAAAATACTAACTTAATTTTGGATCAAGTCAGGATTGTGTTGGTGTTCGAAAAGTGTTAAGACGAGACAGCTGAGATTTTAGTCCAACATAGATTTAATAAGCAGTACCACGTATAACCCCAACAATACATAAAATTATTCACGTTTTACCTGTTTGAAAGCAAAAATTAGACTGCAAGTTTACACCCTCCCGTTGCAACCGTACTAAATACTGAAAACCTAACCTTATATAGTATAATACACGTTCCCAATCCAAACCAACTTTCTTTTCGAATTGAGACTGATACGCGATAACAGTAGAAACTTAAAACCATTTTTGACAGCTGTGATCCAACTGATAATTTTCACTGGAGTCCAGTATACAACTACCAAAACTCTTGATTGATCCATACAACGAACGTAAAGTGATACAACTCATAACACAGCTCAGCCTAATAGTTTATAGTGTAATTGTTTGGATTGGATTCAAACGAGGAAACCTGCTCTAGTCTTGTGTCAACTTCCAATCGAAAACTGGGTCAACTTTAATAAAATTTTACCAAGTTGCTTTTCATCAATCGCCCAATTCGTAACCCACTAAAAGGTAACTTAAGCACTGCAATTATTTACATACTTTATTTCACTTCCTAAAAAAATAGGTTAATTATATCATGAATTTGATTATTTTCAGATTCTAATTTAACTCAAGTCTTAAAGGAAACGCTGACAGCTGCGTATTTACAATTTAACTAAGGTCCTTGCATTTCTAAGGAAGGTAAATATAACTTCAGGTTGTCTTT
>JAANSQ010000503.1:0-22978 GCA_036850885.1 Lepidocyrtinus dapeste
TTACTTAAAACTTTGGACGGCCATTTTCATGTTAAGACTTTACGACACGGTACATGTCTAAGTCGGTATAAATCCGGCCACCTTTAGGAAAGTTCTCCTTTCTCGATTCCCGCACAAAAGATTTGAGCCAATCACCTCGTCCCTTGCTCGATCTGCCAGGAAGCATAGCAACAAAAGTTTTCATGCCTCACGCTTGCTTCACCTGCTCAATTTTCTAAAAGGCTAGAGGGAGAAGCTGCATGCCGTATAGCATTTTATTGCAACGAGGCTTTTACTAGGGCAAGCAGGCAGACATTCCTGTATTCTGTTGCTTGTGAACATTCATTCAGTTTCAATTCCTCCTCCAAGTCACTTCAGTTTGAGTTAGGTTATTGAAGAGGAGGACTTAATTATCTCAAAATGGTAAGATTAATTTAAAAACATTAATTTATTAAACAGCTTATTTCAATTGGGAAGTGCAATTTTAACAATTAAAATTAACTGAACGGTAGGATATTTTTGCAAGTCTCTTGAAAGTTGTATTTATTTTAGTAGTAAATATTTTTGTCACTTTATTAAAAAATTTTCAAAGTAGTTGAACCCAATGTTCGATTCCTGGTAGGGCTGTCTTCGGGTGGCCTAGCTGGGGATCAAATGTGGTCGCGGAGCTATTATAATAATAGTCAAATCCTTAACCGCAACATTGGAAATTAAACAGACCCGCAACGGCTTCGGCTGTAGCTGAGGTCATAGGATCGCATATTCCATTATCGTCCCTTAGCCGCTTTGGCATTGATTGGGGGGATCGGCCATGCGATGCACAGTCCCATTCTAAAATTAAATTAAAAAAAAGTGGGTTTTTAATTATTTTGGCTAATTGAAATTTATTCTGTTTAGTCTCACAGGAAGTTTAGCGCGCCTCGTCATGGTTCGATGGGATTCTACCCCAAGAAGAGGGCGAAACGCCATCGTGGAAAGGTCAAGGCATTCCCTAAGGATGACCCCAAGAAGCCAGTTCATTTGACCGCTTTCCTTGGGTACAAAGCTGGTATGACCCATATCGTAAGAGAAGCTGACAAACCAGGGTCAAAGATCAACAAGAAGGAAGTTGTGGAAGCTGTGACCATCATTGAGGCTCCACCTATGATCGTCGTAGGAGCAGTTGGTTACATTGACACTCCTCATGGTCTCCGTGCTTTGAAGTTGGTTTGGGCCGAGCACTTGAGCGAAGAGTGCCGTCGTCGCTTCTACAAGAACTGGTATGATTTTCAAAGTTTATAATTACAGGAAATTTGAAATTTCTATCCCTAATAATTTCAACGGGGTTATTATATGATGCATAACACAAGTGTACGGTATCTTACACACTGATTGACCAGTGAGGATAACCTAGGGCGGACTGATGATAACCTCGAATGAAAAAAAATTAATTGCCAGCAAAACTATAATTTTGTAGTCCCTTAGTTAAATAACGTCTCTTAATGAGTTAAGTTAATAATTATCTTCTTCAACTTTTTAGCTCTGTCGAATCAAATTTTCTTACCATCGCATTCACAGGCTTTCTAATGAATTATTTTGGTAGCATAGTTTACTTGCTGTTAAAAGCACATTTTCTCGAAAGCCTCATCCAAGCTCAAAAAGAGCGTAAAAGTCTCCTCTGGACTTCAGTTGGTATTGCTTTTCCTGGCTGAACCTTTAGAATTTCTGAAGATAAGCTAGTTCTTGTGAGCTGACTGTTGATCCATGAGACGCTTTCCTATTTCCCACCCAACTCAGAGACGTACTTGGCAATGGATTATTCGTTGGCGTTGGAAACCAAACGATGGTGGAGAATGAATGGCGCTTTCATATCTCCTTTCGTTGTCTTCCCGATTATAGGTACAAGTCCAAGAAGAAGGCTTTCTCCAAGGCCAGCAAGAAATGGCAAGATAACCTTGGAAAGAAGCAAATCGAGCATGATTTTAAAATCATGAAGAAGTACTGCTCTGTCATCCGTGTGATTGCTCATACTCAGGTAGGATTCGATTGAACAAACTACACATAGTATTGAAATAAAAAATTCGAATCTCCCGTTGATTATATAATTTTAATATATGCAAATTTTTGTTATTTTGATTAGATGAAACTGTTGAAGCAACGCCAGAAGAAGGCTCACATCATGGAGATCCAACTTAACGGTGGTAGCATCTCCCAAAAGTTGGACTGGGCTAAGAAACACCTTGAGAAGCCCATCCCCTTGAAGCAAGTCTTCTCCCAGGATGAGATGATTGACATTATCGGAGTTACAAAAGGAAAAGGTTTCAAGGGTAAGCTTGATGTAATTTTTTTTTATTATAATTTATTATTCTAGCCAGTCGATGATGATTTACATTGGAGTTTACCACACCTAAAAATCCTGTGGACAAAACAATGTTGCCTTCCTACTGAAACTGCTTAATATTAGAAATTTATCTTAGCAATATGTACCTAATTAGAGATAATTATTTTATTAAAACTATATTTATTTTCTGTTCAGGTGTCACGTCCCGTTGGCACACCAAGAAGTTGCCGAGGAAGACTCACAAGGGTCTGCGTAAGGTGGCTTGTATTGGTGCTTGGCATCCTTCCCGTGTCCAGTTCACTGTAGCTCGTGCTGGTCAAAAGGGTTATCATCACCGTACCGAAATGAACAAGAAGATCTACCGTATTGGAGAAGGTATTCACATCAAGGACGGAAAGAAGATTGTGAACAACGCTGCTACCGAGTATGACTTGACTGAGAAGAGCATCACCCCAATGGGAGGTTTCCCTCATTACGGTGAGGTGAACAATGACTTCCTCATGATCAAGGGCTGCTGCGTCGGACCCAAGAAGAGGATTCTCACTCTGAGAAAGGTAATTAGAAAATTAAATCTCTTTCTCAGTACTTTGTTATAAATGATGCATACTCGTAGAGCCTTTTTTAAATGAGTCATCTTGTCGATGATATTCAAAATGATAGGACTGATTAAAACCACTAAAATGTGTGAAAAGATTCGTCAAGTCAGAGAATATTTTTTAAAACTTTTAAATTTTTTGCAGAGTTTGCTGACGCACACCAAGAGATCAGCGTTGGAAAAGATCAACTTGAAGTTCATCGACACCTCTTCCAAGTTCGGTCATGGGCGCTTCCAAACCCCAGCAGACAAGTTGGCCTTTATGGGTCCTCTCAAAAAGGACAAGGAGCGTGCTACCGCCGAATAAAGTTCTTTTTTTGTGTGAATTCTGCGTTAATTGTGGTTTTACATGAAATAAATGAATTTTTAATGAAAATTATTTTGTAAAAAAAGCCTCCATGTCTATTTTATCTTTCATCATCCTGAATTTCATATTTTTGAAAAAGACGAAATAACTTCAGTTATAAATAATTACAATACAAGTTGTGAAAGGTCAATGGTCAATTTCATGTACGGAAACCTCGTGGAAGGTACACAGCTGACGTGTAGAAACAAAGGGCATGCAGATCTGTACCACACTTTTCATCATCATACCCCAATAGATTAGTAAAATGTGCGCGAATTTTGAATGACAATGCAGTAGAATGGGCAATTGCATCACGTCATAAATCCACTTGAATTACATATGGTGCATTGGCTTTTGTGTCAAATCTTTGCAAATTATGCCACCACCTTTACTTCCTGGTTTTCATATGAAAATATGCTACGCAGTTTTTAATCAATTTTGTATACTTTAATTATTTTGCACCAATAAGTTTTACTCTAAAGACTGTTTCTGATAGTCAGGTTTATGTGGCTCCGTTAAGTTGATGATGGGCAAACCGAAAGTCGTTATTAACCGTGTGCTCAAACTATCCAACAATGTGGGCAATCCAACGGCTCTTAAAGCTATCGCTGTGGCGAGACTGGCAAGCGTAGAGCTTCATCTGGAAAATGTGACCAGTAAGAGTTCCAGTCTAAGCAAAGACTATTTTCCTACTGTTTTGCTATTTTGTAAGGGAGATTATAATTACGATTCGGTATTTTCATAGTTCCGTTGGAGGGGAAGCAGCGACCACGCCTTCCAATATTGGTGGTTGATGAAATAACACGATTGTTTGACACCAACGCTATCGTCACATATCTGTTAGAAATAGGAAAAATTCCGGTGGAGGCCAAGTTGACGAGTTTGATGAATTTTGAAGCTCACCAGCTTTCGGTAATTAGATGATAACATGATAAGACATAAGTAAACATTTTGTTTCAGCAGGTTTTAACTGTAAAGTATTAATAATTAGTTGTATTTTCCTTTTTAATAGCCTGCCATCTTAGCATACTTGTCAGAAAAGGGTGACGCAGACTTTGGGGTAACGAAAGAAGTCACTTTGGCACTTTCAGAGCTGGAAAAGAAACTCCACACGAACGGATACTTGAGCGAAGAGGTATTCTAAGAACTTGAAATCAATTCGATAAATTAAATTATGGAAGAAGTTATTCTAAAAATGTCTTTGAAAATTTAGAGAGCGCCGAGATTTGAGGACGCCATCATATGGTCAACTTTATATCCCCTTATGGCTGGAAATGACAAAATCGTTGCAAAGTTTCCAAAATTGCTTGAATGGTTTACAAATACATGCCGTTATCCAGCATTTGCTGTAAGTTGGAGGCTATTTTTTTTAATTTACAAGTTTTGTCGCAAAAAACAAATCACTACTCAACTCAGTAATTTAATGAAATCGACTTTCCTTTTAAGGATACACTTGCCACTGTGAAACCACTGTCTGGAAAAGAAGGCGCAAAAACAATTTTCATCTGCAACCCAGCTGCAGTAGTTACCACATTTTGTGATCGTTATGCTCGAGCTGAAATATCCTGTGCGAGTAAAGCTGAGGCAGCTGCACTGGAAGAGCAACCAACGGGACCAACCGTCTCCACGGAAGAGGTTATCCAGGCCAGATTAGCTTGGAAAGGAGTTATTCCACCTGCTGTCCGAGGAAAACGATCTGGGCAAATGTGAGAAAATTAAAATAACTTTAATTAACATAGAGTTTGATTGTTAGCTCAGTTTTATACAGAATCGTAATTGAAGTTCTTGATTTTAATATTTATTAGACTACCAGTTACTGGCCAGAAAAACTACCTGGTTACATCCGCCCTACCGTACGTGAACAACGTTCCCCATCTGGGCAACATAATAGGTTGTGTTCTTTCCGCTGACGTCTTCTCAAGATACTGTCGCATCCGGGGGCGAAACGTGCTATACGTTTGCGGAACTGACGAATATGGTACAGCCACGGAGACCAAAGCCTTGGAAGAAGGTCTCACTCCCCAGCAAATTTGTGACAAGTACCACGCGCTTCACTCTCAAATCTATAAGTGGTTTGACATTGGTTTCGATTATTTCGGGAGGACAACCACCAAAGAGCAGACTCAGATTGGACAAGAGATTTTCATGAAACTGTACCAAAACGGTTACCTCAAAGAAATGACCGTTCTGCAGCTGTACTGTACCCCGTGCAAGCGTTTCCTTTCAGATAGATTTGTAGAAGGAACATGTCCCGCTTGTGGATACGAAGACGCGCGAGGTGACCAATGCGACAAATGCAGTCGCTTAACAAACTCCACAGAGTTGAAGAATCCCCGGTGTAAGGTCTGCGGTTCGAGTGAAGTCATAACGAAAAACAGTGAGCAAGTTTTCCTTGATCTACCGTCCCTAGAGCAGAAAGAACGTTTGGCCGAGTGGCTGGATAAGCAAAGTGAAGCGTGGACACCAAATGCTAGGCACATTGCCAAGAGCTGGATGAAGGAGGGTCTGAAAGAGCGTTGTATCACGAGAGACTTAAAATGGGGAACCCCAGTACCCCTCGAGGAATTTAAAGAGAAGGTATTCTACGTCTGGTTTGACGCTCCCATAGGATACGTCAGCATGACTGCTAACTACACGCCTAACTGGAAACAATGGTGGATCAATCCCAATAAAGATGTCGACATTGAATATTACCAATTCATGGCAAAGGACAATGTACCCTTCCATTCGATTCTGTTCCCAGCATCTCTCAAAGGAACAAAGGAGCCTTGGACGCTAGTTAGACATTTAATCGCTACCGAGTATTTGAACTACGAAGATGGAAAGTTCTCCAAGAGTAGGGGAGTTGGTGTCTTCGGAACTGACGTAATGGAAACAGGTAAAGTATAAAACATCCTGAATAAAAAATAAACGCTTTAACTTGATAATGCTATTCCTTAAAATCTTCCTTTGTCTCGAAAATAGAGGAAAGCTTTCACGTTCAGTATTTTAGTATTGGTCATCCCTTTCATTTTCATCATCTCGGTTTCCGACCATATGCATATGCCTCATGCCTTTACTGAGCCAAGGTCACATCACCCGAAACTATCCGAATCAGAACAGTTTAGAACTTGCATATTGGTATACGCTTACTCTTCTATTCAGTTAGAAACTGAACTTGAAACTTGAACTACATTTTTTGCCCATTTGGTGCACTTGGTTTAGATGACTTGAAAAGTTTGAACGGTCAGCCAAACTAAAGTAGAGCCAGGTCATTGTTAGTTTCCAGAAGAAGTTAGGCAGTGAGGAGAGTTGAAGTAAATGACTAGACAAAGCAGAAGAGTCTAACTGCACATGCCATATCATATTCCCCCATTAAATTTTTCATTGCCGTTACTCTTATTATATTCTATGGTGGACTAACTAGACTCAGATTGTGTGTGAAGGTATAAAAGGGATGACGATCCGATTTTGAAGAATACTAGGGATGTCAGGGTGGATGAATATTTCTGATGTGATGGGTTATTTCAGTGGGATGGTACACAAGTTAGTTGTTCTAAGTATTTCGTGTTTACGATAAGACTAGACTTTGAGATAGGGATCAGGGATAGGGATGGGGAAGATGTGCGACGTGACAGGACATTGAAAGCTTTGAAGGTTGGTTGACCTAACACTTAAACAATGTGATTTATTCCCAAGCTGAGACCTAAAGTAAAGCTGTCCATTCGCATACTCTCTCAGGTTGATGTTGATTTTTGTATGTAAATTGTACCTAAACGCTTGAACGCTTCGCTGTACAAGCTGAATCTGAATGCTAACCGTTTAGTGTTAACAATGAATGAATATTGTCTCCTCATCTCTGCTTAGAGTATGCCGCTAAACCTCGAATACCTTTCTGTTACTAACAGCTTACTGTTTGGGCTACTACATTATTGTTCACTCAGAGGTCTAGATAAGGACAAGGAACATCTTGATATGCAATTATGCACACCCAAACCATTTGGTTTTGGAAGAAACCCTAAATAATATAATAATATATTGTTGGCACAAGGTAAAGGACCCATTGACACTGAAAAGAATGAATTGTTTGTTCTGTGTTCTGTACCTTTTGAGGAAGAGACTTGAATTGGCTCATTCTCTTTTTTTACTTGGAGGAGCTGATAATGCATGTATGTAATATTGAAAAGATTGTATTTATTATATGAATGCTGGCTGACCTGGACCTTCATTCCATTTCCATCCATTATTATTGTAAAAGGGAAGTGAATAAAGTTTTCAGGTTGATGCTATTAGTAGCTGATATAGTTGAAGAGTTTCACCATTCTTGTTTTAGGTCATGTTCCGACTCGAGGTTTCTTATTGTCCCAAACTCCCCAAAATTAGAACAAACTCGATCATCTCACACAGTTTTAAAGGATAAAAACTGTGTTAAGGTTAAAGATGGAGGAGAAGAGACTGTCACTAGAGCACGATTACGATTTCTTCCTCCTTTTCTTGATCTATGGCCTACACGGTCCACCCAGCCCCTTTATATTTCATTCCAAGAACAAAACAGGCAGATACAGACATGAAGAGTTCATCTTATTTTAGCAAAAATCATAATGCATCAGATCTGAGATCAGTCTATTCCTGCTGGAAGTTTTAGGGATGGACTCCTCCAAATACCAAATAATTTAACGACAAGACTAAGACAGAGTCTGTCGTATACATAATGTGAGGGTATGGATTATTTTCTATTTAGCAATATCTTTGTGATATCTGGAGGGAAGGAAGGAAGAAAAAATATGCATTTTGTGATTCAGTATCAGATTTCAATTTCAGACTCATCCGCTCTACCGCATTGTTGACTGTGGTAGGTCATTAGTTTCGCTTTAAAAATTATAATTGTCATTAGAGTGGCCCTCCTACCTCCCACGTAAAAACAAGGAATGAATGAATTTCGGTCCATTGGCTCAGACTTTTTTGATGTGTGTGGCATCGGTATTGGTGCATGGAATGGGATATGACCCGACGTAAGAATTTGTTGGCGGTAGGTTTAGTAAAGGTAGCTCATTACGCGTAATTAGGGTGGGATCGGGATCAACATCAAACATTAAAAAGCAGCGAAGGCTCGCACACACGCAGAGATATCAAAATTTGATGTGGGTGGTATAACAAATAATATTGTGGAGTGGACGACGGTGTGTGCGGTAGCAGGGAAAGCCATTAGAAACAATAATGTTCATTCAATAATAATAGTGATGTAATGTAAGACTCTGGTAGGTCTTTTCTGTCTTCTTGGCCCGTAGATAATTCAAACTAATTGATAATGACTTGGAGAATTTCTCAAAGTTATCCCCACCGAAGAATCAAGAGAATAGGGTGATGTGAGATGTGCCACACACGCAAGCATAAAAAGAGAGTAAAAAGGCCACCCAGTAAAAAAGAAAGATATGATGATGATATTGATATTGATGGGTTGTGATGTAGGCGACGACCGCACCGGTAGAGAATATGACACGGACTTTAGGGGAAGGAAAACAATTTGGAGAGAGTTTTTTTTATTCTTCGTGGTGGCATCTTATGGTTAAGGTGAAGAAAAGGGGAAGAGGGTAAATAGGAAAAGTAAATAAAATTATGTTTCTGGTAAAGAGTAAACACCCAAAGGAAAAAATGTTGTTGGGTGGTCTGGTCGCTTTCCCGGTGGTACTATTTGTTTGCCTACCATTACAATAGGTAATTATAATGGGATAAAATAAATTGGGTAAATATGGTTTGTGTGTGGCATTCCGTAAAGGAGGTAGATGTACAATGACCGAATGAATGATGAAAAGTGAAATGGAGACAGGGAAAACTTGATATCGGACTTTGTGAAATAAATCTCGTGTGGCACTGCCGCAGCTGCCAGAAGACAAGAGGGAAATGAACAGAAGGGTCGAAGTTTAAGTTTAAAATGGTGGAGGGAAGAAGTGGATAAGGAAGCAAGAAAATAATGTAAATGAACGGTAACGACGTAGTACACTCGCTGCTCTTCTTCGTTACGCATTGCGATTGCGATCCCATCGGATTTCCTTTTTTTGAGGAATTATTTTGCTTACCTCACCTCAAAGCGTGTAGGTTGGTTGAGCGCGAGTATGAACATGAACATACTGTTTTTGGGGAAGGAAACGGCAATGAGCTCTTTTCGTGAGATAGGAAAAGGTCATTTTTAGTAGCGGAGCGAGATTCTGCAGAGCTAGGAAGGGATGTATTGGTAGAATGTAGGGCAGGACTGACCTTGGTCTTGCTCTTGTGGCCCAGCTTTGCTCCTGCCTGACCCAGATTCCGTGTGGGTCTTACCTTGACTCTGGCCGTGAAGTCGGGATCATACCGCCTTGGACTAGAAACGCTGTAAACGAACGCTCAACGCTCTGCCTTAACCCTTCCTCTTAGTTTAGACTAGTGTGGGAATATGTGGACTCGACTGGTTCTTACTTTACTTGCAGAGAATCAGTCGAGATGGATGGATGGACTGGACTTGGCTCTGTTGCAATCACTTGCGATTTTAGGAAAGGGAGATATGGGAATATGTAGCAAGCTTTAGCTTAGACGATAGAGTACGAAGAGGGAAGAGGACTCTAGTTAAACTTTATGCATGGAATTTCTCTAATCAAATGGGCAGTCCATTATTAATGGACCCCTCGTTCGCATATTTGTTAGACCTTGACTTGAGAAGGCATTAAACTCGCTTGTTGCATATTAAGAGAGAAGTCATCTAGTTTTTTCACCAATTTAAATTCATCAGAAGGCAACCGACAAGTAAAGTGTTTAATTTAATTATGTATTGATATTTACCTATTTTTAAATACTAATTTTGGGAAACATACCTACATTGATTAGTTTTTTATAAATTGGGGCTACCTGACAAAGCTATGTTTATCGTAACTGAAAGCTCAGTAGTAATTAATTACAAAGTCAGATCAGACAGTCTAATCTGAAGGTTTGAGTAGGCAAGACTGAATTTCATAATTGAATGGATGAGTCAATTCTATCCTGTTTGCCTTTGTCTATGCAGGAAGACAACAGTTTTGTCTTTGTCATCATCATTTCTAAATCTAGTTGCTCTAGTTGTGAAAAGCCGATACGAGGCAAAGGAGAATGATGGAAATCATGCTAAGAGCTTTTGCTTTTGCATGTCATTTAATGCAGTATGGAAAGAAATGAAGAGAACTTTATATTTTTGAGGTGAAGTAGGATGAAAATGGATTCTGTGTGCCTTTGACCTTGGAAGCTTAAACCTACATATATGCATAAAATAGAGAGTGCTGGAAATGAACTATACGCTGGCTGGAGAAACTGGAGTATACCGAACCACTTTATTCTGCTGAAGTACTTACATTGTCTCATCTATACATGCGGTTGGTTAGTCTGGTTTGGCCAAAGAGTGAGGCATATGCTTATATGCAGCGTTTGTTGTAAGACGCTTACCTTCCTCACATAGATTCAGAGTCAACCCGTTTAGAAACATAATGATACATAGAGAAAATTTTTCGACTGGGTTGTATTCCGGGGAGAAGAGTAATTAGACTCTAAGAAGATACATGGGGAAGAGAGAAGCTTGAGAGCTGGTTAGCTGTTGCTTTCCATTTTTTTTCCCTCCAACAAATTCATATCTCGGTTTGTAAAGCTAGGTCTGGGCCAAACGCTCCCGTTTCTCGGTCAAATTTTCTAGTTCAATGTCACCTGAAGAAGGGAGCTCAGTCGGGAAGCACGGAATATAGGCTAGGATGGCTGGTTTATGGAGCGCAATGTTAGGTACTTTACGTAGTTGACCATGCCCATCAAACCAAGCCAAACCATTTTTTAGGGAAAGAGGAAAACAAGTGTCATATAAATTCCTTGTTTTGATAATGCTGATGCTTTAAATTTCCTTTGGTGTACCAAAGCAGGGCAATACGGGAATTGTTGAGGAAGAGTCCATGTTGCAGTGGGATTTTCTTCCTGTGTGGTTAAGGTCTCAGGGTCATTGTTAAAAGGCGCAAGCTTTATAGGCATTTGTAATTTGCATTAAAAGAAGCCTACTGAAAAATGAAATGAAGAGGCTCAGGCTAGGGAGCGGAAGGAAGGAAGATGGTGTTGTTGAGCTTTGGTATTTGTGGAGGGAGGAAGGCTTTTGTTAGTCTTGACTTCATTCAATTGCATTATAATGACCGATGCAAAGAGTTATGTACGCTTTGCGTAGCTCTGGCTAGCCTGCGTATTGATGTGATATGGGTTGGGTTCTTGGGTTAGATAAACAGAGTCGGAGAGTTCATTCAATTGTTATTTCTGCATTTCTGCTAGTGGCTTGCAAACTTGTTGGATTGGATTGGGATGAGGCTAATGCGTGTGTGCTTAATTCAAGCTAAATTTAGGTTAGACATGAGCATAATGACAATGAAAGCTTCCTTCTTTTCTTTGACACTCTTACTTTCGTTGTGAAAGACCTTAAAGCTTGGGATTGGTATTGGGAAGCTTGTAACGGGATTATTGTGGCATGGGTTGACCTAGTCCTAGTCTTCTGCAAAGAAAACTAGAATGAACTTTTCTAAAAATGTTTTGTATTCATTTGTAGGTATCCCAGCGGATATTTGGAGATTCTACTTGATCTATGTACGACCAGAGAGCCAAGACTCTGCATTTTCTTGGGATGACTTTATGACAAAGAACAATAGCGAGCTGTTGAACAACTTGGGGAATTTTATTAACCGGTCGCTGACTTTCTTGGAAAAGTTCTTTGCGAGCGAGGTGCCTGTCATTGTTATGTCCGAAGATGACTATAAGGTCGTGGCGGAAGTGAACCGGGAGATTTTGGAGTATGTCAATTTGCTCGAGTTGTGTAAACTGAGGGATGCTCTTAGACAGATTCTAGCTATTTCCAAGATTGGGAATGTGTATTTTCAGAGCCAGAAGCCGTGGACTTTGACCAAAAATGCTGGAGAGTACGGAGTGTAAAATATCCCTATGCTTATTTTGGGAGTATTTTAAGATATTGATGGATGATGATGATGATTGCTGAATTTTTACTTTTCATAGTCGGAATCGATGTGGAACTGTTTGTGGAGTTGGGGTTCAAATAGTTTTCTTGATCATGACCCTAATCGACCCATTCATGCCAGGCGTTGCCAGGATTATCCGTGAGCAGCTGAATGTGACGAAGCCCGTATTCTCCATGAATTTATTACCCTTCCTTCCTCCGGGACATAAGATTGGGAAGGTTAGCCCATTATTTCAAAAGCTGGATCCTGAGCTGATCGATACCCTTAGAAAGAAATATGCGGGTAATCAGGCTGAAAGGAAGGAAAAGGAAGCGAAGCCCAAGTCCCCTCAAAAACAAAACGCTAACTCAGTCCCGTTCTCTGACGCGAGTGCATCTGTCAATGGATCGCCGAACGGAGATGCCCCTAATGTACTTAATTAACTTATATATAATTCAATAATATTTTATTGCACTGAAGGCTACTTAATTCCAATTATTTGTTTTTATTTAGCCTGCGCAGGTGGCAAAACTGGAGGCGGAGATAAACAAACAAGGGGGCCTTGTGCGAGACCTCAAGGCCAAGAAGGCGGATAAAGCCCAGATCGATAAGGAGGTACAGGTCCTCCTCAAACTTAAATTCCAGTTGGGTCTACTCTCAGGGAACGAAACTCCCGTCCAAACTACCAAACCCAAGAAGAGGGGGAGTGGTAGTACCAAAAAGAATCATAAATGATGAGCGTATATTCTAGACACTTATTAATCAACCTAATTAAAAATTCATTAACTATTTTGTAACGCAACGCTAAACAGCAAAGCAAAGTATTACACTCAAAACTGTGAATTTAAACCAGAATACGTTCATAATTTAATTTATGTAGTTATTTATGCCATGATCATCAGGAAAAATAAACAGTACACTCGAACAACTCTATTCCAAAGCTTAATGTTTTCTGTCTGTCGCGTCCGTACTTGAAACAACTTCACTGATTTTATTTAATCTCTTCGTAAATAATTCCAATACAGTATATTCTTCATGGGTTATCCTTATCATCACCAATAAATTCTATTTGGATAGAATGATTTCTCTCGTGGTTTATGTCATGCACACGACAGTACATTATAACGGTCACCTCGTCTGTCTTGAACAAAGTACGTATGCAAATCTAACTGTACATTACACTATTCTACGCTACGCATTAGAGTAGATTAGAAACGCTCATATTTTCACTAATTTCATACGTAATATATATACTATAATATATCGTTAATTTTAAACAATTAAGTATACTGTGCTACATTCTCTGCTTGTGGAATCAGAAAAAAATCAGAATATCTTTTTTTATGTATCGAATAATTTGCCAAAGAATAATTTATATATCACAAGTATTCATATAAGTATTCATCATTCTTCAGTATAAAATACTACTAAGAAAATAGCCAACAATCATACACTCATTCAATATGATTTTCACGAACCAAACCCAACCCAACCGTTAACCAAAACAAGATATTTTTCAATTTTTTTTTTAATTTCTTTGAGGAACGATTCGAATGAGATGACTTGCAGACTTTAAAGTTTCATTCAACTTTCTGATGATTTTTTTTAAGTAAAAAGTTTTTTATAGTCCCTTACCTCCCACTTTTAAAATAAAAAGAATAAATTAACTGTTTTCTCCAGAAGATTGCATAGGTTAGAGTAGTACAGTACAAGTTACATCGATCCCAGAATACCCCGACCAATTTAATTTTTTTAAACTTAATTAGTCATACTCGAAATTACAATTTCGCTTCTAAAAAAGATCAACAGGAAAAAATAAACAAAAGTCAAGAGCGTACGAGAACAAAAGATTTATTAAAAAAAATGTTTTTATTTTTGGTAAACTCCGTAAGCACCCAATTAATTTAGATTTTGCACAAAATATTCGTTTCAATATTTTCAATAACAAGTAAATCAACAACAACGAAATAACAATTAGTTGTAGGAGAGCGGACGCTAAATATCTTTTCTTTTTTTGGTAGAGCAAAAAGTGTAAATTGGACTTAAGATTGGTCTTTCGAACGTAGAGACCAATCGTAAAAAACAAACGCTAGTTTTTCATACTTTTACAGAGAAAAAAGTACATTTTAGGGAGATACTTTACTGATCATTAAAAAAATGATTAGTTTAGCATAGAATAGAATGTGTAGGGAAGAGAAAAAAGAATTTAGCCTACGCAGAGCTCTACAAAATACCTATACATATATACCAACGTGTGTACAACGATCAAGTTAAGTTGTTCTCTGGATAAGATGGAGCTGATCGCTATGATTCATTAAATATTTTGATGATGATGAGGAATGAAAAGAATTTTGATGAAAGAGAAGAACTCAATTGTCTAGATGAGTTGTAGTTTACAACTCGTCCTTCTTTGGAGTGTCATCGTCTTCGTCTTCTTCTTCACCCTGTGATATTCGCGAAAAATAATTTTGGAAAAAAAGAGAAATTCATGTTAAATACAGTTTGAATCAAGAAGAAAGGCTCATATTTTCCCGAACATTTAAGGTAAATTCCCCGTCTAGTCTAGTTGGTTCTCTCCAGCGATATAGCACGAAAATGACAATTATCACGAAAATATCAAGAGTCACGGTAAAGTGAACGGTACTGAACATATTTTTTTTGGACAGGACAATGACAAACAACAACATATAACTGTAGCTAATTACTCGATAATATAAAGCAACAAAGAACAAATCACAGATTGCGGATGCGAAATTGTTTAAATGGTATACGATATTGATCCCGGCATTATTAAAATTACTATTGCCACTTAAAAATTCTCACTAGGTACCTGTTTCTCGAGGAAATCGGTCAAATCCTCTAATGTCCTACTTCCCATGAATTCAACGACCTTTGTTTCGCAAAATAAGCACAAATTGATAAATCATGAAGTGGCATAAAATAAAATCCAATGCGATTCAACTGAATCAGAAACAATAAAAATAATAAATGCCTACGTTGCATAATTAAATTATGAGGGTTTTAAATCTTAAATGCATTCATTGATCTAAAAACCGTAACGTAAAAAATATTACTATCTTCTGTTAAGCAAACCCTAATTTTCAAAAATGTAAATACCACGTAAGCTTATCAAATTTGATGCGTCCTCTATAACATTCCTTCATCCCATCGCATATCAAAAGAACATAATTATCTATTTGTTTCGTGACGTCATTTTTCATTGAGTGTTTTGCAAGATTTAAATAGTCAAAAGGAGAGATCCAACCAGACCAGATCAGTAGAGAATTTACTCTTACAAAAGAATAAATTCGTACCTGATCTGGTGCGGCTTGGCCGTATGAACCGTCTGTTTCCAAGAATTTTGAGAGACCTTCTAATGTGCGCTCACCATTATATTCTACTATCTGTTTCCCAAAATAATAAAATTGTAATTAACATTTGAATTAGCCACTTGAGGCTTGATTTGTTTACCCAAAACATGTTTGCTAGCACAAGTGTGCAAGCTTGACTTATGGACTTGAAAATGGGATCTTTTTTGGAAATGGGAATTGGATAACAGGATTCGATGATAAAAATACATGAATAAAAACATCCTGATCATATTATGTAACATAACAACTTACCTTATTGTCACCCTTTTTGTACAATTTGATAGTAGGGAAGCTATTAATCTTCGTGTGTTCGAGCTCGTTGACGGTGGCGTCCATTTTGGCTACGACGATACTTTCGTGATCTTTAAATTTTTCGCCCAGGCTGCCGTAAATAGGTTCAAGTGCCTTACAATGTCCACTGCAAAACGACAATTAAAATAATTAATTAAAACGTATCAGGAAATGTACTTGTCTTACATTGCCCCATTGATTGTATTAAAGTTAGAGTGAAATGTATATGCATATATGCCACTCACCACCATGGGGCGTAGAATTCGACAAGAACATCCTTATCCTTGTTCAAGGCAACCTCATCGAAGTTTGAAGCGACCAAGACCTTGACGGGGTTCTTGTCCCAGTCTTCAGGCACATCTTGGGAGAGGAGGTGTTGCTGGGGAAAGAATACACAAAATGTTAATTTTATGCTGCGATTACACGCAAGGTTTATTTTAGAACTTAAAAAGCATTGGAATATAGCTTACTTTCAGTTTTCCAGCAATAAAGTCATCGATAAAGCTGCGCATCTCATCGACATTTTCCAAGACATCTCCAGTGGGTTTGTACTTTGCCATCTCATCAGCCAAACGGATCAAGCGAGCGGCGGGGATCTCATCCTTCTTCATTCCAAAGAATTCCAAGATTCTCCCGTGGTCTTCATCGTCGGTGTTGATGCTGACGTAGAGGAGCTACATAAAGTCAAAACAAGACAAGAAATTTTATTAGACATCATCAAACATTTGTTAGAATCTAAAGGTTCCATTGTTCCTTTTTTTTCCATTTTTTATTTTGTTCTGTACCTTTCCACCCCAGAAAGCTATTTATAATCTAAGCTAGCCAGGAGGATATTAGTACAGACTTAATTTACCAATGATTCCTAGAAAGCAACCCATGAAAAAATTGAATTGCCTCTTAGCTTTTTTGCATTGGCCCCCTTTCACTAGTGCTTAAATCAAATTAAGCCCTTTTTACCTTTCCCAGAAATAATTTTCATCCTATCCCTTTAAAATGATTCAAATATAAAGAACATTTATTTTTACCTTATCCTTATAATCCTTGGCGATTGGGCGGTGGTTCTCCAAGTACTTGTCGTAGTGTCCGGATTCCTTGCTCAAGAAAAGGAGTACGTGGCTTCTGATCTCTCCACCAAAGACCTTCTGGGCAGTGTCGTGGTTAAAGTCAACAATCAATGGAAGAGCTTCACCCTTGATGAACTTGGCAATGTTTTCTTCGGTAAGGTCGCTGTTAAGTTCGGCACGGCCATCATCAAACTAAAATTTACATGTAAAATCGAAAATACGGAATAAAATACCAAATCAAGAAATAATTGTGGAACACTGATCGCTGATGTAACGATTTTACCTTCTTGAAAACAACAACAGCATCTCCTGAAACCTTGTTCTCTGAGATAAGGCCAGAGTCGGTGACAATTCCGAATGGGTAATCATCAATGCCTTCAGCAGCAGCCAGGTACTGTTTCGCAGCTTCGTTATCAGCAGCCTAATTATTCAAATAACAAGAATACATGATTATTGCTTTGCTTCATCAAGCATGTCACAAGCATGCCGGCCATTCCAATTCCACATTAACTTACAGAGAAGAATCCAACAACAACGACTTCGTTCCCATCAACGAGGTTCTTAAGTTCGTCGGCAGAGCTCAAAGTTGTAGCGGCAGGACCAGTCTTCTTCAACAGCCAATTAACGATCTCATCAGCAGTACGGCCACCAGTGTAGTCAACCTGCTTACCCTTCCGGTGGAACTTCAAAGTAGGGTACCCCTTAACCTGGTTTTCTTCCGCCAATTCGCTTTCCTCGGTGGCATCGACCTTGGCCAACTTAATTTTGGAGCCCTGATCTTCAAGTTTTTTTGCAGCCTTGACGAATTCTGGGGCAAGGGCCTTACAATGACCGCTAGAAGATTCAAAAATAAATATTTGAATTATTAATTCCAAAAAAAAATTGCCGAAAAATCCATGTATGTACTCACCACCACGGTGCATCTAAAAGCAAACAAAATAAAATAAAATCAGTTGGAGTTAGCATATACCTATTAATTTCATGTGACATATGTTTAATTATTATATGACATTAATTAAAATATTATAATTTAACTTACAAAATTCCACGAGGATAAATTCATTTTCCGTTATCGCCTTCTCATAATTTCCTTTGGTCAACACGAGAACTCCTTCGTCAGTCTTAATTTCATCGTCACAAAGGACGGATGCCGCAAGGCAGAGTAAAGGAATGATTGCATGTGCTAACTTCATTGTGAATTTGTAATAATTTTTGCCTATATTTAAAAACTATTTCCTATAAATATTTTTTCTATGTATGGAATATTTTAATACTAAAAAAGATTTTGTCAGAATAAAGAAAACTAATCAATTTTCTCTCCACTTCCTCAACAAACTACGACTAATGACGACTGGCAACTGAGTAAAGTAAAAAAAAGGAAAATGACAGCCTCCCGCAGCAAAATAATTATGATAACTGCCCAAATGCTGATGAATGAATACGGATTATAAAAAAGCCAACTTGAAGTCTAAACTGTGACAGCAAGACCAAGTCCACCACACAGAAGAAAGTGCAAACAGCCACGTAGATTTTAACTTTTTTTTTAACTTACGTTCGCGTTTTTTTTTTATATTTTATGGATGACGATACAACACCAACCAACACGATACGGTTTATAAAATTTTTATAAGCCGGAGAGAATAAGAAGAAGATGAAGAAAAGGTTGAAGGAACTTGACTTTTGGAATGCATGCAGCATGACATAACAAAGCACAGTGTGGATTATGAAAATGACAAGCTGTTTCAATAGAAAAAAGGCAACTCTCAGCATAAGCAAGATGCCCTCCGGTTCGTTGGCTTCGTCGTGGACTTTTCGCATTGGCTCAGAAGCAAAATTCTGTTTCAAACATAGGCCTTATGGAAAATCAGTACTGGCACTGTATTCCGGCTGTCAATAATCATGGGGAAAGAAGACGTGCTGTTGGAAGTTGGTTGGTTGGCTTGGATATATGCAGACGTTCACACATATCATTGTTTGCCAAGCGCATTTTTATGTAGATTTTAATTTAAAAAGGGTATGAAAAAAGGTGCATGGGTTGATAACAAAAAAAAAAGATTCACTTGCTCTGCAGAAGCGGTAGAGTTCTCGACTGGTATGTAAGTAAAAAATAGACTTGATTCTTGGTCTTCTTCTTCGTCCAGGAAAAAGCTTCTAATCTAAACTAATGAACTTATGACACAATTACTTTTTAACTTTTTATGCTTTGATTATTTTAGCTATGCTTATTATGGGATACAGATTAAACGTTGTTAGTTTAGTTTTGAGTTGGGCTGGATCAGGAAGTCATAAGTTGTTTCTCTTTGAAGATTTTTTACTTGTGATGAATGAAATTAGGGTTCACTATTGATGCTAAAAGTCATATTTATCCATTTGCTTATCTATTTTTCATTGAAAAGGATCGATCGATGCTTGGAACACTTGGAACAGAATTTCCAAAATGTTGCATGCCGACTGCCAAGGCTTTTGATTGACGACATGACACGGACCAACTACACTGAAAATGTGTTATCAAATCAACAATTGTAGTCTCAAACCAATTCTCATCAAAAGTTAAATTATAACCTAGTCATCTAGAGTATATGATTTTATATTTAAACACCTCCCCTCCTATCATGAATTTCGACCTAACACGAAACACGGCCGCAAACCTGTTTTCCAGGCAAATTATCTCATCGCCCACAAAACAACGAAAAACAAGTATTTACTCATCAAAGGGTTTGTAGGCATTATTGTATTGTCCTATACTCGCCCTATAGATTGCCTTCCTTCACAGATTCACAGCTCTTTCTGAATGGTGGTTAAATAGTTATGTAAAGGTGTGCATTTTTTAATTTTTGCCCCTCATGATTTGCCATGATTTCTCCTAGTTCATCTACAAACCATGGTCTAAAAAACAAAGCCAAGTGGAAGATGAACGTGATGCTATGCATATGCAATTTTGAATTTAGCTGATTTAGCTTGATGCAGATGCAAAATGCACTTCCTATTTAAAAACAATATGCCAATACTGCATAAAAAATCACATTTGCATTTCAATCCTTTTTCAGCATTTTTTTATTGATTTTATATTGGTGTGAGGATTTGATTTGAGGTGATCTTCCACAAGGTGGAGAAAACATACAGACATTGCATCATAAAACATCGACAACATATCGAGCTTAAAAAACACTTAAATTATTAGACTTACGATAGAGCGTGACTCGAAGTGCTTACTAGCAGAAATGTAAAGTACGTATAATGGGTTTTGTTATAAGTTTAATTAGACTAAAAAATTACTTTTCCTGGACGTCTTTCTTTATCAGCATTTCACGAAAAAAGAAGCAATTATATATAGTCATTCGTCGAACGTGTGGTATATACGGTACATCAACATCCGGTTTTAAAATATGTCCTTTCTAAAACATTCGTTAGGCTAATCTTTGCGAGAGAAGAAGTATTGAAGATTAATATCTAATTAATATGAATGCACTTTGTACAAAATATTTTCTTTTTTTAACATTTCGAAGTTTAAATAGGAGAATCACGCTATAATTTTTAACAGGGTTTTTGTCTTGATTTTTTTCAAGGAATTAATGTAATTACAAATTAGAACTACATGGTTTGTCAACATTGCGCGTAGACTGTACAGACAGACTATATATGAATTAAAAGTCGAAGCCTTTGCAGCGGAAGTCATTTTAGTATGAACATTTTTTTATCGTATTTTAATGACAGAGTCTGCAAAGGTAGAAGTAGGCAGCAGTGGTAAGCATAATCATCTATATATTTAAATTATATTTGACAAAATTAATTGTGCAAACTTGTAATGTACAATGTAGCACAAACTGCATAATCACTCGGAAAAAAACTTAATAATAAAAATCGTATTCATAATTAAAAATTATTTTCACATGGTTAGATTTGCACACAGGAACTGTATCATAAGAATTACAGAATACGCAATTTAATAAAGATTTACAAAAACTGGTCAAATCTACAATCTACAATGAAATAGGTGCAATTATACAATTTTATATATTTATAGGCCTGATGCGATGATAATTGGTAGAAACTGTGATGTTTTCATAAAAGGCATATTTTTAGTTGATTTCCTTTAATGGAAATAATTTTACGTTTTAGTATCTTTAAAAAATCATTGGCAAATTCTATCTAAAAGTATCTTTGACTTAAAGTATTCAAATTATTTTAACGTTTGAAGTGCACATTTCACGTAATATTAAACGAGCGAGTGACTGTGAAGGCAAATACCTTATCATAAAGTATGGTTTTATATGGTTTAATAATTCAAAAAATGGAACACAAAACAAGAGTCGAAACTATTTGAAATAAAACCTGAATCATCACCAAGATTATGGAGTAAACCTATTAAAACTAGCATGACCAGCCCCAGCACAGCTTGCATAAAAAGTTGAGACTTTTTTCGGGGAGATCTTTGCATACTAAAAAAAAATAGTTTATTAATTGTTGCTGTTCCTTGAGCCAACAACAGTACCTGGGGTCATGCTCATTTTGGGCAGTTTAACATCTAGCTTCTTGTATGGCTTCCCGTTTAAAAACGATGAGGGGAAGACGTTCATACTGGTAGTAGTGGCAGTGGTGTTGTTATTTGTATTGGAGGCGCTGGCGGTTCCAGCTGAAGTGGCAGTGATTGTTTGTCCAGTCTTTCCATTATTGTTATTTTGTTGTGGGAGAGTACCCACGACGAGTGACGAGGAGGACATGCTCGTAAAGCTTTTTCCTGGACTTGGTGTTATGGTTCCGTTAAGACCTCCTTTGCTTCCCTACAATACCATACACATAACAACACATGCTCCACTCTCTGCAATTAGTGACCAAGAATTCTTTTAAATACCTGAGACACTCTGCGATTTTCTCTCATGGCGACGAGATGAGCCGGAGCAGTGTTGGACTCCTTCATTTGCGAATGGAGTAGCTGTATAGTGGTATGCACTCCTTGTGGGGTCAAAAGACCAAAGTCGAACAAATTGGTAAGATGGAGGCAAAAGTTCCTGTATAAATTCTTTTGGATTAGCTCTTTTCCGTGGAGATCGACAAAGCGCTTGCATGCCAGTGGTATCTGGCAGTCACCAACATAGCTGCAAAGAGAAAAAAGTTATTTAAGTTTCTAATAATAACAGCAAAACTTACTAAACACACTATTTGAAACTTACTTGTACTTCATGACATGCAAGTTCCACAACTTCATCAACTCCTTCTCTCCTTCGTTGACATCAGTAAATTCGTCAATCATCATGGTCGTTTTTACACGAAGCCATTCGGGATCAGGCTCGCCCTCCGAGTCTACATCTATTTCACGGGGGTGAATGGGCAAACAGGTGGACGTATGGTGATACAACCTAAACAAATTTAAAAAAACAAGTTAATACAGCATGTCATTCAAATAGTTTAGATGTTATTATCAAATAGGGTACCTGTTATGTCCAGTAATGTAAGTTCGCCTTTGGTCCACATCCTTCTCATCACAGTCAAAAAATTCTTGGAGACTTTGATGCTTACTAGCTTTCGGTCTACACACCAAAATCGAGAACACCTCAGTTCTCTTTGTAGGACCATTTCGAGCAAACGCTTCTCCAGGGGGTTGACAAACTAAGTCGAAGGCAGACCCGGAATATGATCCATCATATGAATCATTTAAGGACACGTCTATCTTTGCCCCGTTTAAAATTGGCTAAAAAAGAAGAACCACGTCAATATAATGCTGTAATTATAAGAGAAAAGTTGGAGGGTTAAGATGATGACCCTAAGAAGGGTCGGTCCCGTTTTGTCTAAGGACTTGTGTACTTTGAATAGAATGTAGAGCGGAGAAATGAGTCATGATATGTGGAATGCATTGAGATTTGGGTTACGCTAATAGCATCGCATCTGAACCAACCTTCAACATACACTTTGAAAAGTGCACACATAATCTGCACTTGCACCCACATACGGTTCGGACGTACCTGATAAATATGTGCAATCCAAATTTTAAACTCATTTCTTAAGGCTGTATTGCCCCATAGAGATTTCAAACTCGCGCGAAGTTTGAAAATGTAACAAT
>JAANSQ010000504.1:0-22972 GCA_036850885.1 Lepidocyrtinus dapeste
ATAGCTTAAGCTTTTGTTGCACTAGACAATTTAACGGAGGCTAAGTCATTTACCTGGCTTTGCTTAGTCATTGCATTTCAGTCTATTTAAATTTTTGTTGGAATATTCATGAATATGGAGAGAATCTCTTCTTTTGGGCCTTACTTGATTAAAATTTTCACCTTAATGTATTTAAGGATTATAATAATAATCCAGGTATTGGCTATTATTGAAGTTAATCTGCCAAACAATTTGCTGTAAGCGGTTAGATTTTAATAGTTACACCACCAAACATAATTTTACATAAATATTTTCCGGCTGGTTTGATTTTACACACTACGCAAAATCAGTTTGTTTATTTGTTTTCGTTCATGATGCATCGCATTGATTGAAATCAAAACAAGGAAAAACTGGTTTTATAGAGTTGTAGGAAAATTCCTGCATTTTAAAATTAATGCAATGCACTTCTGTTTTTGTTCACTTGAGGAAAGGCTAAACGAAATTACTAAATGAATCCTGCAGAGAATTCGTAGGTAGAATATCAAAACGCAGTAGTTGCGTACAATGAACGCAAATAAACCTTTCAAGAGAGGGATGCTATCACAGTTTCTTAAACTTTAAGCTGATTTTTATGCCAATTTTATATTATGCATGAGGTTGCAAAAAAACAGAGACGCAGATAGTCAACTCCACTCCTAAACTCTTGTAGTCGTCATCAATGAAATCCGCTATCGGTAATGGTATTTACAGCCCTTGTATTTTAATAATACGGACTATAGTCTACTTGTAAAACATTTGCTAGTGAGAAGTTCTCATTTAAATAAATCGAATGTCTGGGAATGTATTCCGTGGGTTAATGCTACAACCAAGAATGCAATGTTAATGAACTTCACCGTAAGGACTAAATTAATGTGATGTATCCTTCAGAATGCAGGGTTGTTTGGATGAGTTATTATTCAACAATTTATTCTATTGTCAACTAGGTAAGGTCAAAAGTAGGGAAATGTTTTCCAAAACGAATACAGCGTAATCACGCCCATTCAACTTTATTCTTAGCTTCAGTTTTCACGCTATATATTGATTCATTAAATTCATCTTTGTAATGTAACTTACTTTACTTTAGTTACTTTTGATTAAAGAATTTGTCCATTGAGCATAAAGCATAATGACGTATGTTATGGTTCAGTGGATAGAAAAAGAACATTGAATAATTTGTATTATGACATTAAGGAAATTCCGCTATTTGCTTAAGGGATTTAAGGCTTTCATATAAATGTGAGTGGCATTATCATACTATCTTGAGTAAACATTCCCATACGCATCCTTCATGTACACGCTCAGGTATACAAAGACTATAATTAGCAATGCACCTTTGACAAGGATTTTTCTTTGTAGAGGTCAAGTCAAGGTGATCAGTGCGTTGCTTCCATGAGATGTGGTGTTTGCACAGATTACTTGATTTCAGAGAAGTATCATCATGGTGTAAAAACTGCTTCACTGCATTGCACATTTTGCATTAATGTAGCGTAATGATGGAAAGGTGTAGGTGAAACACGAAGGGTGTAAATCTGCAAATTAGAATGAATACGTTACCATAACCCAGGCACATACCTATTTAGGTCTATGCGCGTGGCATAATAATGGAACAAAATTACAATATTCTGGGTACAAACGGGAGCATATTATTTCCTTAATAATGTGCCCTCTAGAATACATCACTATATTGTAGTCACGTTTGGAATCTGGAATCTGTTGATATTTGATATGAAGCAAGAGGTTGTACAACGTGACTATGCATACAACATTTTTTTTATCTCAATGATGGAATAATTCTTGACTAAAAATGTGTTATATAAAGTAAATGTTTGCAAATTGTTGACTTTGTCAATAATGTGGTTGTCGTTTTTGTGGCATGCAGACTTCAAAGGATTTTGGCAATGTTTAAGGTCGTTGTGCGCAGATTTCTTCCATCCTTGCAAACTTTACATTATTCATGGAATTATATAAGGCTCAAAATTTGAAAAGCAATTAACGTTAACTGATAAACACTACTTCGTTGGAATGAAAATCTAATCACCCATTATCCTAGAAATACATAATCTTTGATAAAATATTGAACAACAGCTTTTTCAGGTGCAAGTGAAGTCATCAATTCTTTCATATTTTATGAAATCGAAAACCTTGCAAGATTAGATTTTGATGTATCACAATCAAACAAATCATCGCTCGTTTTGATCATAAGTAATGATAATTTTTTCAATCTAGCTGTAGAAAAGTTTTCCCTTTTAATGCTTGAGGTTGTAACTGGAAGCCTGAATTTGAGATATTAACGCGTAAATCATGACACGAGAATTCATGTACTGGACATCCGGTCATTTGATTATATTCCAACTAATAGCTTCCAGTCAACCTTGAGAGAATTATGTATTATCACACAAGAATCATAAAAAATAAAATTTTGGGAATAACATGACCTTTGGAAATAATGTACTAATTTATGGAACTAAAAAATACCAATGACAAAACGATTCATGCATTCTAGTGTTGTTTTCCTTTCTTTTAGTACACAGGTATGGAAATAAAGGAAAACAACTTGATTTTGCCAAAAGAAATTCAAGGAGAAATCAAATTTAGTTATGCGCATATTTTATGAAATGTCGCAGAACTAATTCTCTATAATGTTGACAATTAAACTGCTTATTACAGCATTCTTCTTTTAAATAAATAAAACCAACTAATCTCTCCTTAAAAAACAATAAAACAAAGAATAAAACTTAATTACTGCACATTACAATGTCATCTCGATAGGCGTGAAATGTGTTTGCCAACATACTGAAAGCATTACTTTAACAGTTATAAATTATTGCGAACAAACCGACCTTATTCAAGCGGTACTCTTTCTATTTGCAAGAGATAGAGGCGTATCTTAATAAGCCTCAGAGAGTTCTGTTTTCAGTAAAAATTTGGTCTGGCTGGCAGGCTTCCCTGGCATCTGGTGCATCTAATCCATATTGCAAAATCACAATATGCACTTTACAGTTTCATCCGCCTTGACAGAAAATCATATATGGATAGGGCAATGAGTGTATTTATTTCTAATTTCTTAATATTTCAAACTGACGCAATTGTGGCAGTGCATAGGGAAGTGAATGTGTTTTCTTGTAACACGTGTCCTGCTAAAGAACTCTAACTGGCCTGACGCTGCGCTTCTTTGTTATCAATTCATTATAATTATATCTTGGTTTTTTTCGCCTCGACTTGTTTGTAAACAAGTAAGACAACAAAGGCAGAGTTCAGAGTCAAGTATGGGCTGTAAAAATTACCATGAGGAAAAAGGGCAAAAAGGATAAATACACAGTAATATAAATGATTCTATAATGTTGCAATGTTTCAGGGACCGCCAAGAAAGTGATCATTGACAAAGCGTAGTTGAGGTAGTTGTCATTCATTCCTTATCCCAGCTCTGACTTCTTCTGAATTCTATCATGGGTGCACTCTTCACTGATATGCGACGTTTGTGTTGCTTCTTGTGCTGGTATGTCGTTTTTGCTGATCTTGTGGTGAATTGAATAATGTAGGCATAAGGATAACAATGAAGGAACAGTGCTGAGGCAATAAAAAGTGCTTATTTCATTGAGGACTCTCCCTCTTGGCAGAAGATGAATTTTTTCATAGGCTTCTTTACAGTTTGTAAAGACGTGCCTGTTTAGTGATTGGCTTTTTGGCAGTACTTGAATCACCTAAATGACTTTCTGTGCCAAAATGGCAAACGACAAGAGATGGTTTTCAAACTTCATCGTACGTACCCAATGTTTAGATGCTCTATTATTGTCTTTTTAGCAGGTTTGCTAAATTGCAAATAAAAGTGCAGCTGCAGCACTTTAACCTACTATCACAAATTTATTCGATATTGCGGTTACCGATGACATGTGCCCCGTCAGGCTTGCATGAAGTTATGAAGATGATGATGGCAATTGTAGCTAAACATTCGATACAATGTTCTCGTACCACTGTAATTACTCTAGAAAAAATATTAATGAATATTTATTTTCATAAGTGTTCAGTAAATGATTTAATATGAAACTATGAGGAATAAATACGTCATATTCTAACAATGTTTCTAGTTCCTATTTCACAACATTACCTACATAAACAAAACAAATCATTTCATACTTTACCAGAAAAAAACTTCTCCTTTTCTACTATACCATCAAATCCCTTGACAATTTAGAGATTTACGGAAATTATATCTAAATTAAATCTTTTTCTCTGCATGTTTTTGGTAAAACTGAAAAGTCAAAGTAACTTTGTCTTAATCTTTGAAATTGAGTTCATGTTAAATATACACGTTTGTACTTGCATAGCGCACCAATGAACTAAAACCAACTTAAAGTAGTCAAAGGTCAACAATTAGTAAACAAAGTATTAAATATTTACACTACTTAATGCAAAGTAAGTACTTGAAATTCTAATGATCCAATACATAAAGTTGATATTGTGACAGGAATGGAAAATTCCCTAACTCGATAATAAATAAACCTATAATTAGGACCGTAACTTGTCCCATTTTATCATCCTTATTATAATAGGATTCATAAGAAATTATTAGCCATCGCATGCTCTTGGGCCCATCATAAAAATATCTACTGAAAATAAGTTACGTAAATGACGAACATGATACACTTGTTGATAATAATCCTTTTTATAGGAAGAGAAAACAAGCTGAGGGCGGGCTGGGATAGAATGTATGCGCATCATCATCAAATTGTGTCACCTTTTAAGTGCGAATCGAAATGCTTTCGACAAAATTACTTTTTACAAACAATCATGTAATCAGTCTCCTTTCCTTAATTAACTTTAATTCCTGATTCCAAATAAGTTCATTTGTATACCAAAAGTATCCGAAGAAATATTTCAAAGCTTGGATGGACTTGGAATGACAGAAAATGTGTTATGAAATTTCAAGGAAACTAAAACAACTAGGTTTGATTAAACTTCAGGTATACATCCACTTCGTGTAAAGAATAGCCTTCTTTTGGCGAAAACAATGCATGTTCGTTGGTGCAACAGGGTCAAAAGAGGGTTTGATCAATGTTACAATGCATTGCATGGCAAGGGCAAGGAGACTTAAGGAAACTTACCCAAAAGTTTATTTAACAAAGGTTTATGACATAATAGAAGTGTATGAGGTCCCTTTCCGCTAACTGGCCAGTTTTGTTCGGCATTCCTCAAAAAAAATAGAGTGGCTCCTTAAAATACAGCTTTAGAATGGAAAATCTAGCTGAAAACTTGAACGTTACCATTTTCAGAGTTTATCAAAGCTATTATTTATTTTGTTTTCTTTCCGTACCTCATTGATTCCTCAAAACTTGGACATGAGCATACCTTGACCTCGTGATTTCTTGGGAAACCCTTGTCCTTTTATGATTCAAACATGTTGAATAACATTTCTTTAGAGGGGAATGGGTTCAGGATGTGTTGACATTTTTCATTGTGATTACATCAGCGTACGTACAGCTTTACTGGGATTAATGTGTTGAGTCTTTCAAATGAAGTAATATCTGACCGAGATCATTGTCAAATCCCAAAAGGCTTCTGTATTTACAAATGGTTATCTAATCGCGAATGAGTCTGGTCTAAGTAGCCAAATTGAAAGTTCCAAAAATTACACAGTTCATAAATTGGGTTGAGTACGACTTTGTTCAATTATCTTTAAGTAGCAAGCAGCACCATCTATACCAAAGCTGAGGACCTTTTCCATGGAAACTTTTCACAAGTTACATATTGATTTCATGCTTAATGTTCACCGATAGGTAGAGCATTGAGTAACTTTGTGAGATGCAGGACGTTCTCGTTGAAATGTTGATAATCTACGAAACCAACTTGTTTTCCTTCTCATATGGGTCGAAGTCTGCATGCACTCTGCAGCTTGTCAAGTCTCCTTGTTCAGTTGTTGCAGTTGCAGTAGATCAGAAAGGAAGATTCCTGTGTGGAATAAAAAAACTCTTTGATTCAGCTGATGTGACAGAACGTGATTATATTGGACTATTTTATATTTGTGCACACAAAAGATAAGGTATTTTGATATTTTTAATCCTTTTCAAATTATTGCTGAAGGAGCTGGGCAGTGAAGTTACATTAGACTGACATTCTATTCCTATGCACCATATTCATTTTCTTGTGTCACTTCCCTATCCCGGTGCATTTATTACAAAGAGTTGAAAGAGTTGCATTGCAATCACAGATTATAATTTCAATGCTGCATTAAGTGAATTCGTTTTTGATTGGAAAGTTTTTCAATATCTTGTTTACGAAAATAATGTGAAGTAATAAAAGGGTAGAGATTGTACTTTGCTTGGTTTGGTGCCCAAGGATAATAAATAATGTTGCTGTACGTATGAATTGTATGAATGCATGATAATGATATCATTGTCTTATGACTAAATGATCAATTATTCTCATCAGCACTTAATAGACTATACTAACCAAACATAAGTGTGAAGAGGAATTTGTATAAATATGCAGTCACAAGGAGTGTCAATTTATTGACGTGTCGGCAAATCAGAATTCTCTGCATCTTCATTGTGCATTAAAAGCATTCTGATTTGGGCATCGGAAAAATACCACGTATATACTACATACGTTTCTATGGAATTAATGTCTAATCAAATAAAAATGCACATATTGTCATAATACATAGCGTATTAACAATAGGTTAGGTGAAAGTGGTACCACCATTATAGTATAAAGGGTTGGTTTTTTGGGTCATTGCATTAGATAAGAAGGAAGGCGCTATGTCAATATACATAACTGAGAACTGGAACTCACGTCTTAGAAAAGGCCAGTGACTGAAGCCACTTGATCTTTAGTCTTGTTTTAGACTTGGTACCACCTCAGTTTGCTTTTTGTGAACCTCATCATCAGGTTTAGAGTTATCGTCATTTAAAGGTACATCTACTCATAATTGGGAAATTAGACTGGGGTAAAGTTATACAATACGGTGAAATTGCTTAACAAACATTTTGATAAATAATCAGAGTGCAGAGTGCTACGATAAGATACCTCTGTAATATGAGTCGAATTTAATAAACCCATCCTTTTAATCTTTGTACTTGACTTGGTAGTGCTGATTTGCCAAAATACTTGAATTATGATTATCAGTGAAGTATTTTTTACCGTATTAATTGCTGGTCAACAGGTTTCCCAGATTTTTGATTGCGTGCACATCATCCTCAGAGATTGTCAGGCGAACTTTCAGTAAGCTCCTCCAGTATTCCTCAGCATATCCATATCCTTTTAGAGGGTTTAAAACTGAAACTTACAAAATGAGTGCTGGCATTAGGTAAGTACTTTTAAATGTAAAAATTATGTGTCATCAAAATATTGATACTCAATGATTATTCGAAACCTGGAATTTTTTTTCCAGGTCACCTTATTATTCCATGGGAGAACATACTTTGGCCGTACCGGCTGAACTGTTTTCCCAAAATAGAAAGCGTCTAGTTGACCGGCTTCGTGCCAACGGCAATGTCAAGAAAGACTCCGTAGTTGTATTACAAGGAGGCAATGACGATACTCGTTACTGCTCTGATGTGGGACCAGTCTTTCGTCAGGTTAATAATTGATTACTTGCAAAGGAATTAAAATGGATCAAATCTCTTTAATGGCTCAACAATTAAATCTGAAACAGGAGTCCTACTTTCATTGGACTTTTGGCGTGACAGAGCCAGACTGTTATGGGGCAATTCGGGTTTCGGACGGTGCTTCAATTCTCTTTGTTCCAAGATTGCCGGACGAGTATGCCGTTTGGATGGGAACTATTGCTCCCCTTCAAAGCTATAAGGAAAGGTACCAAGTGACCGAAGCTTTTTATGTCGATGAGGTAAGTTACATAAACGTCATTTCTAATTCGAATTACACAATCCTACAATTAACTATAATGGCTATATGATATGCAGATTACAGAGAAGCTGAAGGAAATGAAGCCATCCGAATTATTAACTCTGGTAAACTTTCTGAATATTTAGACTATTTCATTAAACTTTTAAAGATCGATTCTAACTAATAAGTATATTTGTAAATGTAGTGTGGAGTAAACTCCGACAGTGGAAAAAACTGCCTTGAAGCGACCTTCAAAGGAATTTCCGAGTAAGACATTTAATTTCTTTTTCAACAAAATTTTGTATTTCAGGTCACTAGCTTTGAAAGGTAATTTTAATTGCTTTTAAAAATAGGTTTAAAGTGAACAATGCCTTGCTCCATTGTGAAATCGCAGAATGGTAAGTGTATTTCAACCTTTGTACAGTTCTTTTTCTTAAAACCGGATCTAGCTCAAGCTGAACGAATCACTGAAATGATATTCATAGCCGTGTTATAAAGTCAGCGTTGGAATTGGAAGTGCTTCGCTACGTTTGTGATATATCCTCACGGGCTCATATTGAAGTAATGAAGAAAATTCGTCCTGGAATGAAGGAGTATCAATGTGAGTCCATTTTCCTCCAGTATTGCTACTACCATGGAGGATGTCGCCACTGTTCATACACTTGCATTTGTGCCTCTGGACAGAACGGTGCCGTTTTGCATTACGGTATTAAGTCTTGGAATAAAAAATTTTCATGAGTTTAGAAGTTGGATAAATACAATTACCATTTACGTTGTATAAACAGGTCATGCTGGCGCCCCAAACAACAAGACAATCAATGATGGTGATATTTGGTATGACATAAAAATCCAAAAGTGTTCCATTAAAATAAACTTTTATTAAATAAAAATTTCCATGTTTTATCAGCACTTTTGACATGGGAGGCGAATACGTAAGTGTAATTTGAGACAACATATATTTAATTCATTATAGATTACAAATTAGAATTGCTTAAAAATTGCTTTTTACTGTTGCAGTACTGTTACACGTCAGACATAACTTGCAGCTACCCAGTAAACGGTAAATTCACCGAAGACCAAAAAATCATTTACAATGCGGTACTCGCAGCAAACAAAGCAGTTTTTGATGCCGTAAAACCAGGTACGTTCCCATATCACACACGAGAAAAATTGCAAGTAGCATTTTATTTATCAATAAAGTGGCAGCTAAACTATAATTATTTTGGTGATAGGTGTATGCTGGGTTGATATGCATATCCTTGCAAATCGCACAATGTTGTCCCATTTACTAGCTCATGGAATTCTTCAAGGGGATATTGAGGAAATGATGGAGGTAAAAGGCTACACACTGCGCTTTATTTGCGGTCAAAATTAACCCTACTAAAAAATTCATCTTTTGTTTGACTACGAAAAATTTCGTGTGCAGGCTAATCTTGGTGCAACTTTCCAACCCCATGGCCTAGGGCATTTTATGGGATGCGATGTACATGACGTTGGAGGTTACTTGGGAGGGCAGCCAGAACGCCGAACTCTTCCCGGACTTAAATCACTCCGAACAGCGAGAACACTAATGCCAGGAATGGTTTTGACTATTGAGCCTGGTTGTTATTTCATTGATCACGTATGAACTCTAAGCATATGCGCTCGTACTTTCCTTCTTTAACCAACTTTTACTGAAAAACGAAAAAAACATTCTCTTGTAGCTTCTGGACAAGGCACTTGCCGACGAGAAACTTGCCAAATTCCTCGTACCAGAAAAAATCCAACGCTTCCGCGGGTTTGGAGGTGTACGCATTGAAGATGATGTTTTAATCACCGAGACCGGAGTAGAGTTGCTTAATAATGTTCCCCGAACGTAAGCTTCAGTCTTCCAGGAACTTTTCACTATGTTCATGCTTTACTGATAGCTAAAGGTATATGCGATAGATTCTAAAGAAGATAATACAAAATGACATTGTTCTGACAGGGTGGAAGAGATCGAGGCTGTTATGGCGGAAGGGAAAAAATTGGATGTGTATGTGCCACAACTTTCCGGGAAAAAGCCATAGGCACTTTTCCTAAAACTGGTGTCTACTTTTGGGTATCAATTTCCATGGATGACGACAATCGTCTCATTCTACTTATTCCTTAAATATCTTATAAATTCTTAAAGCATTAAAACACTGCTTATATTTACAGAGTGCGGTTATATAATTTATATTATCGTATTACGTCGATCAGATAATCAAGAAATTAAAAGCAATCGTATTTTCTGAGAAAAGCGTATTCTTTGAATTTATAAAAATATTTTTCAAGTTAGTAATGAAATTAAGGAATGAGTAACGCATACCTGCAATACATTACTCACGTACATAATTTACCAAATTTAATTTCATGCTATTAATCATAAATTGTAACATGTTTCATATCTTCATGCAATGCATGTTCACTGCATTACTACACAAACGGAAGAAAAATGAGACTAGGGGTTTATTTGCACGAGATTACGTCACACCCGGATGTTTATGAAAGGATGACTGATACCAGCATAAACGTCCAATCCCCAAGAGGAAAATGAGGGTATTTGCTGATATACTTACCTGGTTTGTGTACTCTTAAGTTTATTTTTCCGAGTTAAAAATAGCAATTGACTTTACCGTTAGTAAACACTAAACACACTGCGCTCTCTATTCTTTCATCCGCTTTTTTCCGAATGAAATGCCTCTGAGGCTATACGCCATAGTCTACACATCCTTCGACGAAAAAGAATCTGTCACGGTAGGCCAACCTTGCCAAGTTACCACCTAAAACACATTTTCATTGTATGTGCAAAGCTAAAAAGGGAAACAAAGCTTATATTTTTCCATTAATAATTCGATACGATTATGTTAATTTAATTTTCCAAAAAAAAGGATGTAGCAACGTACCGAATTGATCAAAGGATAATTTATTTTTGACTTATTAAAACTTACTTGAGCTGACGCATTTTCATCAAACTCATTTTTCTCTCTGACACTAATAAGCCAAGTCAAGGCAAAGGAAATGAAAACAGTGTAACCCTAAAAAAACATCCATCTCACAAACTTTGCTTAAGCATCTCTCTATAAAACTTCTTCCGCAGATATTTTACCCATACCACATCAAAAGTTTGAGTTTGTGGTCGTAAATAATACATATTTTTTTACTCCTGCAACACCACCACCAAACTCTATATAATCGTATTTACTACGTGTTTACACAATAGCTAGTAGAAAGTGGAAACCCTAAATGAGAAGTTTATGGTAGGGAACAATGAAAGAAATCAGCATCAAACAAAGCAATTATAATTTGATTGCGGGACGTATATAAATATCTTGAATTATGACGCACTGAGTTCATTGCCAATATTTGGTTCAAATGAGATTACGTTTTAGCATTGGATTAAAGCTTTACAAAATCAGTTGAATCCACACCAAGAGGGACTGAATACCTGTAGTTCCAGCAGGAGCCAAGCCAAACCAAAAGCAAGCCAAGTCGTGGACACTCTTCCTACCATACAATCCGTTTTGGAAGGAGCTTAAGCTCAAGAGAAAAATACAAGAGCTGAAAAACGCGATAGTATTCCTCAGCTCGTCTTTCATCATGCAGCGTTTTACCAGAGCAGAGACTAGAGAACCAGAGAGCTGAGTAGTGCTTTAACTATCGCGCTGAATGCTAGAATGTGTTGTTTCTCTGTCCTTTTGCATTTTGCGTGTTTCCAAAGCCTCATTTCCACTTATAGTGCACGAGGGTGAGCAAGTTTTGCTCAGTAGCACATTGCCTTTCTTGTGCAGAAGAAGCAAGAGTTAGGAAATAAGCGAGAGCTGTCAAACTACCAGATTTAAGAAGACCTTCGGAAGAAAAAACTTTTCTTCAGTACTCAACTTTCTCCAATAGTTTTCTTTCAACTTTGCCTTTTTTTTCTTGAACAGAAAACACAAGTGGAATTTTATGTGAAGGTGAATTCAAATAAGGTGTCATTATCACTTTGTTATTCAACCGTAGGACAGCATATTTGTTATCACGTGAATTACCCCACAGAAACTTTGTGAACAGACTGTTTAACCGTGTTTCATCTCGAGTATTGTATAGATAAAGGATTGGATTGGATTTCTTTGGGAAACTTTCATAAAAAAGTTTAGCCTGGCTGAGGTTGAGCTTTGAGTGCGGAGGGAATGTCAATTTTATTTTGTGTAAGAGTAGCCTGGCCTTACCAGGATATGTTATGTTGTCAATTCACGGCTTACGACACCAATCTGGCAAAGTGTAAAGGTTAATCTGACGTGAAAACGATCAAACCATCTTTTAAATTAGTGTGCCGAAAGGATTTCCAAATGATCAAATGGTGTCTTTTCTTTGATATATTGCGGATTACCCTATTCCAATTCGTAAAACGGAGAGAAAATCTCGAAATGAAGGAAAACTGAGAATTGAAGCTAACCAAACATACATTTTCTAGGAGATTGGAGGAAACACTCTAAAATACGAATAGCCTCCCTGGATTAGATGAGATCCATCGTGAAAATATTGTTCATACTTGACACAAGTTTCATCACTATTGGAACGCGATTTCTAAGGAAAATATAGAGTAGACCTTTTTGACACCTTTCAAAAACGTTAAGATTTGACAGCCATGAATACATATCATCTATGTGGAATAAAATGAAAGACTTTTTTCCGACTAAAGGACGGCTACGATTTATTGTAAAAAGGCCATTTCCAAATGTCCATTATAAATCAGACGAGACTACATAAAAGGAACGAAATCAGCTATATGGGATGTTATATGGCTGTGCTTTGTGCACGAGCCGAGCGAAAGCTTTAAAAAACCTTTTTGTGTGAGTTCCTTCTTACTCATCTGAGATCGAGGAAACTATAAGCGGATTGACGTAGATGGCTTATCATCATATTTGTCAGGGTGATAATTTGGCTCTACTGATTGCATTATTATACAAGTGACTTATTGGTCGTGTACTGTGGTCAAGTTTTTGGTGCCTCTGTGACTAACTCCGCACTGCCATATTTTTTACGTAGGTAAAATACTCCAAACATTTTTTTCTCTCATTGATACATTGGTAGTTATAAGGTTGAAACCCCATTTAATCCTTCTGGGTGAACGTGTCGATTTGAACACCGGCACGAAATTACGCAATATAATATGTACAAAATATATTTCCAAGTTAATAAATAACTCAATATTTGCTAAGTATACATACACGATTGAGGTAACATTGCGTGTTCCACGTACCCACTGAAAATGCAAACCGTGGCCTATGCTAGTATGGTCGTTAATATTTATCGACATGGAAATGTTTTCCTGCGTGCGTTTCAGTATGTACTGATCATTCCCGATAGTAATCTATGTATCTGAAATTACCCATTGTTCCTTGTCACCACACCAGCACGATCATAAGCTAGAAAAAATGTCTTTGGTTGAATTTCTTCTTTTTGAATATTCCTCAGAACAAATCGACCACCAAAACCGTCTGTAGTTGTAGAAGCATATGTGATTTGTCGCGGCTATAAAATTAGCAAGGAAGCGTTTCTGTCATTTCCAATTAAGTTGGCCCAGTTTAGTTTTTGAGTAAGTGTCAATAAAAACATTCCTACGAAGTAGTATTGATAAACTCTTGTGGCGAGCTCGTAAGCAAATTCCCAATAAGTTTATCTTGATATAAAAGCTCATGAAAGCGTTTCGCCCAGCAAGTGCAGAATTATTTTTTGGGAGTATTCACTCAACCAACTTCAAACGTTCAAACTTCTAAACGAAATATCAAAACCATCGTAATTGAGGTTTGGTTCTTAAATGGCTAAATGGGAAATAGGCTATAAGACAGGGAAGGTAGGTATATTATTCCTACGCAAATGTGAAAACCATTAATATTTTGTGTAGAATAAAGTAACAAGTATCGTCATTACCATAATCACAAGACTGAATATACTGTGGTGCAGCCAATGATCTACAAAAAAAATGCTCCTGTATTTTACGTAGGTGTTTTTTATTGTGTGTGAGTGTAAACGAAACTTCTTTTTTCTCAAGGTTCAATCTCAGAAAAAAATGTAAGAAATCCTAAACAAGGCAACTTTTGCTGCAAACATATATTTAGATTATGTATTATTTGATTACGCCTAAGAAATTTTGTTCTTTTATTCCTAAGCTTTTAGTTTCATTGGATGGTTGGAGTTGGAGGTTCTCTGACATTGAAATTGAACTGATGTCGAAACATCTTCAAAAAGTACTTTCATACGAGATATTACAGCGTAAATGTATGAATCGTTACTAAACCTTAATTCAATATTTGAAGAGAAACAATCCACCGTATAAATTTTCAGAGACAATAAAACGAGCGAAAGGTTTTTGCATAATTGACTCAGCGGGATATTATGATTCAAGATGATTTACACTTTCTGCGTTGCAGCACCCACCCAAATGGGATGATGATGATACCTACTTTTTATTTTACATTTTACACGCTGCTTCTTTCTGGGTAAACAATGCAGTGACGGAATACTTGTTTGTGTGACAGGCCTATGTCACTCCACTTCGTAGTTAAATCCTTCAGACGGTTTTTTGTCGACGCGTCATTCTTACTTGAAGCCATCCTTGATTTCGATGATTATGGTTAAGCGTGTTACAGCGATGTGCGATGTATTAAGTAGCTTTGTTTTTTTTGGCAGTATGGGAATGATAAGGAAAAGATGCGTGCACGTGCGTCCACCTATCATGCCTAATCTAATGTAGCGTGTAGATAGAAGAGAATCTTTACACAAAAGGAATTCTCGCTGGTTTTGTCATAATGGGGAGGAAAAATATTCTCAACTGCATGACAAACAATGACAATGAGATGGGCTAAAGAATGCAAAAAAAATCATTAAGTAAGCCCTATCACAAGTTTCAGCAGTAGACTTTTTCAGCTAATTACTATTCGCACAAAATGCATTCTTCAAACCTTTACCAACGGCATTGTATCGTGGTATTCTAACGACTTGCTAGACAATGCAGTGCCAAAACTTGAATTCATTTTTGTAGTTTAGCTTACTTAAATTGTAATAGTAATACCCTTTTCCAAAACCAGTCTCGTTGTTACTCGCTTCAAGACACGAAAATACAATTAGCTAATAGGAAAGGAAGTTCTGAAACGCTAAGGAAAAAGATGTGCTGGAGAATGAAACAAGTAGACGATAAATGAAGAAATACAAGCATCTTCAATTTGGTTCGACAGGAAAATGGTATTATCAGAAAGCAGGTAGGAATAGGGAAGCTAATAAGTTTGCGTCTTTCACGATTATGGATGACTTTCAAGATGTTGTCAATAGCCACAAGAACACTATGCATTTATTCTATTTATGTATACTTCCATGAACTGGATTAGCGCTGTGTCTCAAGTCTCAAAGCCATCTCAGTTTGGAGTCTACAGAAGCTCATTTACGAAATCCATATTAAATAAACATATTCAGTGCCTACTATATAATAAATAGTCCATTTTATGTTTATTTTAGACACCCGATATTATCCACCAAATAATAGTAGTCCAGCCATAGTAACGAAGCCAATTTGTCGATAATGAAGTTTACAAAGTTTTATCAAAGTATATAATCACGCTGTCTCATGCATCGAAAGGCATAATTATATCAAGTAAATTGAATTATCTCTATAGAGATGCATTAAAAGTAAATTTATTCCTACCTGGTGTAATGGTGATTGTTCTTATAGATTAATAATTTTATTACTGGAGGCAATGAATTCACAAATAAACATTTTAAACACATTATTTGCTTATTAGGGTAGAATGGGGCAACCTGAAGAAGGCCTGTTCCACAAGCCTGGAAGAAATAATTTTTTGAGAGAGACTATCAACGACGAAGACAACATAGGAGCCGTAGGAACTGATACAAGTGTTGAACTAAACGCTTCAGAAGAGAATGTTTCTTCTAGAAGTGAAAGTAAGAATACACGGAGTAAGCCCCCTTCCAAGATAAATGATGATGGAGAGGATGACTTAGGGAAAGTTGTGTTGAATGAAAGTGATCTCGGTGCGCAAGAAGAGCAACTACCAGACATTAACTGCGAGAGGAAAGAAGAGCAGCAGGACGAAGAGCATGTAATTCATTCAAAAGATGATGATGATCATCATCACCCACGCTTATGCTCTGGGAGTAGTGAAACTGTGAAAAATAATAGTCAAGAGGAATCAGGACTGAGTAGTGGTGGTGATGTGTCATCCAGCTTAAGCTCGTCAGAGTCTTTTTCTGGGAGTGAAGACATTTCACCAAAGTGTTCCCGCCGAGATGCATCAGTGACAGGGAAAGAATTGATGACGTTATTACCAGAAGTCGACTCAGCAGGGACAGAATGGAGCACGGAAAGTGATAGCATTCAAACACAGCAGGGGTATATGGGGTTACGTGAGCCATGCAAAATGGACTTTGCAAGAGATGGAGAAGAAGATAAGCAAAGAAATGATCAACGAAGTGTTTGTAATAGTGAACCAAGTATAAGCTCTGATTTAAATGTTCGAGAAAATCTTGAGACTCCCGAGAGCACTGACGCTTGTAAAAACAGTAAAATAAACGCTTTACCCGAACAAAAAGTGTTGAAGAAAAACGAAGCCATGATGGAAGTTATGCATACTGAACGCCCGGAAATGTTTCAAGGAGGAGAAATAACAGGCGACGCTTGCCGCCAAGAGGACTCCACTCATTCCACAGATTGCAAAAGAAAAAAGGGAAATCTTGGCGTAAAGGAAAATAGCTGGATGGCTTCACGAAACACGGAGGAAATGCTCCAATCCCCGTCATCACCACCGCCATCACCATCAATGGAAGCTGTTCCGGATGAAGTGAACGGGAAGCGAAATCGAGATTCACGTCCATCTCGTGAAAAGAAACGAGTTTTTGGACTTTCGGGATTTAGCTGTAGATTCAATCTAAACAAAATATTTTCGCAATCCAAAGCAACGGCTCATTTTTCCAACGAGGGGTTGAACAATCAAAGGGACACACATTCTAGCGGAAATGGTGTCACTAGTCAAGGGGCGCAATCTTTACAGACCACATTGCTTTCAAACGTGAGCAAATCTAGCTCCGAGTCAAATATATTGATGTGTCATAACTCCTTAGACAATTTGACGGATGACTTGCCCTCGTCACGTTCTACAGATTCTAGCTGCCTCATTCCGACAATGACAGCAGACGATCAAGTTTTAGATCACCATCACAACGACCACCACCACCATCGTCTCCTAAATAACGAGGAAAATGTAGCGGAAGAAACGTGCTCATGTTGCTGTTGTTGTTGCTGTTGTACGAGCAATGGGACGTGCGATCATCATCTCCAGCAAAAGAGAAAATGCATTAACAGAGATGAGTGCTTAGGTCACAATCCAACTAGTAGTCGTTGTAGCAGTAGTCCAGCTTCCATTGGGCGACAGAGAAAGACAGGAAATGGCGATTCTCAAAATAAAAACGATGATGAGAACGAGGGTAACGGTGAGGAAAATGGAGGAGGAGTAGAGGAAACCAACAATAACAACCCTGAAGTAGACTTGTCCAATCACGATAATCATTTTACAAGCGGAAATAACACCAATTTAATTGAAGGTGACGGCACAAGTGGAAATGACTGTTATAATTCGAATAACGTGACTTCTCCAGCTACATCATCCTCCTCATCTTCACAAAGAGAAGGAATTGCCGTGCTAAGGAACGAACTTGGGCGAAATAATTTCGAAGGTGTCGAACAGGAAGCCACAGTAATGTGTGGTTCTGCTCCTGTCGCAAATACTAGTCGCCAGAATAGGATGAGTGATGGGTTAGATGTCGGTTCGAGCGTTAAAAATAAAGGCAGCAATTGTAAGCGCGAGAAAAACTGTAGGCCGGAGTGTGAACCGCTAATAAGCCATAGCGGAAATGGAAGAGTGGTCCAAAGTTCTTCCGGCATTGTTCAAAGTTTAGAGAAAAATCCTGCTACTTGTTCGTCTTCGTCATCATCATCATCATCCAGTTCAGGAACGACTTTGTCTTCCACTTCACCGAGTTTTTATGGTGAAAGCAGTTGTAGCTATAGCTATATTAGTGATGGAGGTTCTGGTGAAAGTAGTAGTAATTCAGGAGCCAGCTCTTCAAACTCTACGTCACACAGTCAAAAGTTTAAGCTACTGAGTGACGGAGATGTTCAAGTGTGTCGAGTAAAGCACGGAAAAAATTTTGTCGACAAGTTAATCGGCTCGAAACTTTTAAGGAGGTGGGAAACGCATCATATATACTTGAATGATGCATGCATCTCCTCCAAAACGGTAAGCCCAACTTATTCCCAAAATGTGGTTTACCTACTTACATTAAAGTTGTATCATAATTTATAGTGATTTTTGACATTAACTTTAATCATATTAACTGCGCATTAGAATTTTATTTCGAAATCACACATGGGCCCGTAGACAAAGTACTTTGTAAACTACGCACGAAATATCCTTATCAAAATCATCAACGTCTCGGCTTTTATTTTACTCAAGATATTTTTGATGACGTAGTTCGTTTCTTTTTCATGTAGTTTAGAGATGTCACTCAAGATTCGTTTTATTGAGAAACTTTTCGTCGAACACATGACGCTATATTAGTATACCATGTTTCTAACGTTGCATTCGTCTCCGAAAATTGAATGACGTCCTACGGCTCATTTAAATTTCAACCTTAGAAAGATGCATAATGTGATAAGTTTTAAAGGTACTTGTGCACCCATCGCCAAATTTCGTAACACACAGAATATTATATAGTTGAATCACCTTCAGATTTACAAGGTTGAGCATGAATAAAGTACCTGGTTCTACTTCTAGAGATTTATCGCCGCTGCCATCATTAGTTATCGTTATCATTAAGCAGTTGGAGAAATATTTTTTTCCAGAATATTTTGTCACGGTACACTAACGTAATACATAATACATAAGCTAGATAGAATTATCGAGTTAATTCTGTTAAAACAAGACTTTTGTTTGGGACTTGGCATGAAAATGATGAGCATTTCATTCATTAGGATTCGGGACTTTAGTTTGAACGAGGGAATTAGTTTTCAGATTTTACCAGCTTAGCATTCACATGTGCATTGAATACCTAAATACATCAAGGCGAGCTTCACATTCCAAACAAAATCCAATTTCCTTGGGTAACTCATTTCTCTTATTTTGTTTCCACTTTTGTGTTGTGGAATTAGCATGCTGATGGTTTTGGAGGTTGGTACGTAAAATAAAATGTACGTATGTGTTGACAGTGAAAGGTCAAATGATGTTTTATGCGTAGAGAGAAAAGTTGGTTCATGTGGTTACTTAGTAGTGTCGTAGAATATCTGTATATAAATACACGGATTTAGGTGGAAAAGTTGGAATTGTCTTATGTAAAGCAACTTGTTTTAAAAAATGCATATGCAGTTCTGTTTTCCCAACCCCAGTGAAGATCTTGGTGCTTGAAGCGTTTGCTCAGACTCTGACGACTTATGGTCGCGTCGACTATTCAACTCGCTAGTTTAACAATCCTTTTGGCGTGAATCGTGTAACCAGGAACTTGGAATCGAACCAATGATGATGAAATGGAAGAATTTGTTTATGAGTTGCAGGTCGTTAACTACAAAGAGCAACTACCGTTAGACAAGGAAATTATTGTAGTATAGTTTTTCGCACAGGAGACTGCTGCTGAACCTCTTACTAATATTGAACTAATTTAACTTTCTTTTGCTCACAATCGCGCTTTGTTTGTCAGTTCTGACGTTACATAAGCAAAGGTTCCATCAAAGTCCAAGTCGGACAAACCTTTCGGAATAAAAGAGTTACCATGTTTAGCGGAACATGTTGAGAATTTGGAGTAGGTAGGTTTGCGTAGGAAGAAGGGGAACTTGAGACCAGCCAGTAAATAATTGGAGTACTTCAACACGAGTGCAATTTTACGCTATGTATTAGCTTTAAATTACTATTCGTTCCTAATCAAATGCCAGCTTTCATTTGGAATGAAACTATGTGGATAATTACGAGTTGTAAAACCTGCAATTCTAATGAGCAAACTTTTTCTTTGCAAAGTTTAACTTTTTCATTTTTACTCTTTTCATAATCTCATTTTTGCTTTGTACTTAACTGTAAAGAAGGAAGCACATCGGCCCTGTCCTACATTAGAATAAAATTTTTGTTGAAGGCCCATTTTCTCTTAACAATTTAACGTATGCATTTCATAAGACAACTTAAACTTTATTCTCAAAACATGCAGACCTAAAATGCTAATAGTAAATTGATGCTTTAGGGTAATGCATGAAACGAAACGAATTGGCCACTTAAAGAACAAGGTTCACTTGACTGACAAAAAATTTCAATGACGAGACAAAGCTTCTAGTTCAATACATACATTCTAGTTGGTATAAGTTGATAGCGTTAATCCCGGTATATTAAAAGTTGCCACTTAGGCTTCCTAAAAATTATTGCGTTGTGCGCTATACTTTCCTTGTAGAGCATGTGCCAGTGTCAAGTATTGGCAGAGTTACAGGAAGAAGCGTAATCGATTACGATACTAAAGCAACGTTGGTAATCCTTAACGATTGTATTGAGAATGTAAGCATGCACTGCAAGATATTTTGAGTAGCTACGATGTATTCCGTTTCCTTGCTCATCTTAACGCATTCAGTAGAAGGAGTTGTGTACAAAGAGCTTTTGCAACACTTTCTTGGTCGAATGATAAATCTTCTGGGAAGAGGTTGCTCAACTGTACATTTCTGGTTTTCTTATGACGCTTATATGAACAAAGTGAAAATAATCCGAATAAAAGTAGAAGATGTGTACTTGGATGTAATACAAGTTGCAGTTGATGGACCATGTGACTAAAATGAAGTGTTTATGTTTTCCAACCATGATTACGGGATATTAAAGCAAAACCAATCTCTCCAGCTAGGCCTGACCAGAATGAAAGGAATTTTGTGAGCTTTGGGCTTGTACTCTTTGTTTTACATGTTCTGTCAGAAATTAAAGGTTTAGATACATGAGTTGTTAAACTATTAATGCATGATAGAAAGTTTAGACTTTAGAACAGAATGCAAACTTTCATTTTCCAGAAACAATTACTCTTCCTTTGAATTTTTTCCACTTGGCTTGTGTTTGTTTTGTCTAAATAGTATGCATGGTTCTACACACCGAAGGACTTTACCCGAGCAACACCGCTTTGAAGTCGAGTGTGCATGGTAATATTGTATTGTATGTTCACCAAAAGGATTACTCTTCCGGAGGCAACTATGAGAGTTCCTGCTGTTCTGCCACGCAAGGCGGCCCTCTAAAATGGAGTAAAATGAAATAGAAAAGGATGGAAATGGGGAAAGAAAAGTCATTGCTTTCTACAAAAGAAAGCTCCTCATTCTTCCTTATTATGATGGTAAAGCTCAGCTCCAACTCGAAGCCTAAGCTTGCGGTTGCATTTTCCCAGGATGTACATGATTTTACCAATGGAAGTGTACACGCTCTATGGATTGGCTTTGGGAGCCTTAGCGTTGCAGGTTGGAGTTTATTTTAGAAAAAAGACTTTTAATGTGCCTTTAATTTGTAGTAGGTATACTACTTTCTACAAAAGAAAGCTCCTCATTCTTCCTTATTAGGATGGTAAAGCTCAGCTCCAACTCGAAGCCTAAGCTTGCGGTTGCATTTTCCCAGGATGGTACATGATTTTACCAATGGAAGTGTACACGTTCTATGGATTGGCTTTGGGAGCCTTAGCGTTGAAGCCTTGAAGGATGGAGTTTATTTTAGAAAAAAGACTTTTAATGTGCCTTTAATTTGTAGTAGGTATACTTAATATTCAGCACTGTCTGGTACTTATTGCTTCAATTGAAGTCTTTAAAGACTCAAAGCTGAGTTATTTCAATGCTAAAACTTCAGACACATTTCAAAGACAGGATATGTTCTGCATTTCTTTACTGTACAGCAATTTCTAAACACTTTTCCGCGTCACGAAACACTCAACTGAGGAAACTAGAATTCTTTTCTAAATTGACCTATTACCTTACATCAGACAAGTCCCGCCCTTTTTTACGTACTTAAAAGGATGAATGAACGCATTATAAAAAGTATAAAGAAAATGTCATTCGGACAAAGTAATGTTAATGTACTTTCTAGAGTTTTTATGGTCTAGTCAAATGGAAAAAGCTTTTAATTTTGATGTTACTTCTGTTTAGTCAATTTAAAGTTTTGCTTTACTTTGAGTTTTGGGCTTGGCCATGTGATTCATTTCGCTAAACTTTTGAATGTTGTTCTTGCCCGAAACTTGTGTCAAGCTGCTATTTTATGGCTTACGCTGGTTAAAAAGAAAGTGCTGTTAAGTATTACTATTTGACAAAAAGTGTACAAACTTTTTATATTTATTTGTAGGCAGTAGAATACAAGCACCATTCCCAAATACTTTTCTTGGAATGGAGACTGTTTCGAGTTTGTTGGACTTTGGAAATAGTCTGTTTGAATGTATTTCCATTTGTATGCAACTTCCTTCACATCTGTTTTCCTATTTTTTTTGCTCAGCTGCAGGAAACTCAATGTTCCAAAGAAGAGTCTCAGTGGACGAGTGAGACAAGTCCTGTTTCCTCGATTTCCTGAAAAGAACCATCAACAAACAAACGCGAGGCTCTTTTCCTCCTATCAAATATAGACAAAACCTAAACGCAAAATGTGAGAACTGCATTACTTTCATTCTGATCAAACTTATTTTATAGGAGAAAATAGGACCGTGGAGAAATGGACTACTGCAAAGATTCCCCTCAGTACTTTTTATTTTGGAAATAGTATTACTTTGTAATGGTCTTACATTTCAATTTTAATCTAGACATTTTTGCGAAATAGAGGATTGTCAGTTGTGAGCATTAGGGCAAGCTTTATAGACCTTTTAAGCTTGACTTTTGCCTTGTAGATATGCAAATGCATGAATCATGCAACGTGAGATATCAGTCAATTCAATGTGCACCCACGTCAACTGGTGAACCAAGGTTGTGGCATGTAATTATGGAATTTATCGCGTTACATAAATATCTCTAGACCTTGCTCAGTTCAGACAGGTCAAATCTGCACAGGATTTAAATCGACAATTTACAACTTGAGAGATGATAAAT